>CAOJZF010000011.1:0-27062 GCA_948465475.1 Thalpophila matura
AACTTTCATGGAGAAATTTCCCACAGTTTTATCTGGGAGAAATTTCGAGATTTCATGAGTTGAAATTTAGCTGTGTAACCTCAATTTCTTATGAAAGCTCTTATGAAATACTTGGAGGAGTTAGCCTTAATATTGTTCACCTTAGTAATGGTGATGGAATCCAAAACGGACAAAAGTCTAATAGGACCCTTAGGAGAATCCTTGAGGTTCATGACATTACCCCCCAGACTTTTAGACGTTAGGGATGAGTGGAAGGACGAGATGAGGTGCTTGCAATTGCTGCAATCCTCCTCATTCTGCCAGGTAGCTTCTTCAACTGGGTAGTGCTTCCATTTAACTAAAAATTGCTTCTTACCCTTCACTGTTCTTTCCTTGAGGACCTTCTCTACTTCATATTTGAAACTAGGTTCTACCTGAGGCAAGGAGAGGTGCCTGGGAATCTTGCCTTCAAATGGTTTGAGTAGACTTCAATGGAACACAGGATGAACCTTCCATGTTGGTGGGAGGGCTAGTTCAAAAGCCACAGCGTTTATCACCTTTCTCACCTTAAATGGACCAAGGAACTTGGGGGAGAGCTTCCGGATTCCTACCTTGAGCTTCAGGTTCTTAGAGTTCAGCATCACCCAAGCTCCAGCTTTGATTTCAGGACCAGGAGTTCTCTTTAGGTCAGCAAATCTTTTGTAGGTTTGGCTGGCCTTGTTGAGATTGTCCATCAGCGTTGCTTGGGTCTTCATGAGGGTTCTGTGAATGTCTGCTGCTTCTAGATGGGATGTAGGAAGAGGAGGTTGGAAGACCACAGGGTTATACCCATAATTAGCAAAAAAGAGGGAGAACTTAGTAGAGCTCTGGGTCTTCCTGTTGTAGGTAAACATGGCTAATGGTAACCAGTTTTGCCAATTGTCTTGCTCCTCAGTAGTGTAGCAGCGTAAATAGTGCTCCAAAATCTGATTGAGTCTCTCTGTTTGACCGTCAGACTGTGGATGAAAGGCTGAAGAAAGACATTGTTTGATACCCAACGATTTGGTAAGACTTGAGAAGAATTGTGATACGAATTGGGTGCCCCTGTCTGATACAATTTCTTGGGGTAAGCCATGTCTGGAGAATACCTCTTTCAGAAAGATGTTGCTGGCTTCCTTTGCTGTTATTGTCTTAAGACAAGGGAAGAATTTCGCCCATTTGGTGAACCTATCAACTACCACCATAATAGCATCGAAACCATTTGATAAGGGAAGGTCTGTTATGAAGTCTACACTAATGGATGACCAGGGAGCTTCTGGGACTTTCAGAGGAAGTAGGAGTCCCGTGGGCTTGGAGGTAGAAGGTTTGTTCCTTGAACAGGATAGGCAATGACCAATGTGTTCTTTTACTGACTTTTTGAGACCCATCCAGATGAAGTTGTGTCTAATGAGCGAGATAGTGCCTGATATTCCAGGGTTTCCAGCAAGTATGTGGTTGTGGCATTGTTGTAATACCTTTTTCCTTAACTTACCTTCTGGGACCCATAAGAGACCCTTATAGTATAAGGCCCAATTTGCAACAGTAAATTCTCCTACCTTGTTTGCTGAAGATGCAGCAGATACTTCTGATACTTTGCCCAAAGAGAATTAATCTAAACCCTGTGCCTTGATGATTTTGTTGAACAGAGGAGGAAGTGATGATTCAATGTTGAATAGAGAATCTGGGAGGAGGGTCACATTGTTAAACACATCTAGTTTGTTGGGATCATACAAGTGTGCTGGGTCTCTGCTCAGTAAATCTGCTATTACGTTTAGTTGTCCCCTCTTGTACTCAATGACAAACTTATATAGTGCTAGTTCATAGTGCCATCTAGACTGTCTTTGGTTTAACCGTTGAGGGGATTTGAAGTACTCTAAAGACTTGTGATCTGACCTGATTGTGACCAGGTGTCAAGCATTTTGAAGGTGATGCTGCCATTCCTTAAGTGCACTGACAATTGCCAACATCTCCTTATAATGTACTGGGTAATTAGTTTCCGCTGGGAGCATCTTCCTGGAGAAGAATGCTACTGGGTGTTCTACTCCATTAACTCCTGCTTGTAGTAGGACGGCACCAACTGCAAAGTTGGAAGCATCAGTTTCTAAAACAAACGGTTTGGAGGGGTCTGGGAGTGCTAGAACCGGGGTGCAAGTCATAATTTCCTTTATCTTTTCAAAAGCAGATTGATGCTCTGCCCCCAAGAGAAAGGGACTTTGACAGAGGTGAGCTGGGACAAAGGAAACACGATTTCTGACAGATCTTTAGCATACCTACGTAAGAAATTGACAGTTCCTAAGAAAGAACGTAATTCTGTTCTATTAGAAGGCACCTTCCAGTTGACCACAGCTGCAACCTTGTCAGGGCAGGCTGCTTGACCGTTGCAGAAAATGATATTTCCCAAGAAAGATACTTGCTCTTTAAAAAATTCGCATTTGGACATCTTTAATTTAAGTGAGCGGCTGTGTAAGGCTTTGAATACACTTTTAAGATCCTTGTGGTGTTGTTCTACAGAAGGTGAAAAGACCAGGATATTGTCTAAGTAAGCAATACAACAAGTACCCACCAAAGATCCTAAGGTATTGTCAATCATTCTTTGAAAAACTGAGGGGGCGTTCTTCAACCCAAAAGGCATTGATGTATATTCAAAAACCCCAAACTTGCATTTAAAGGCTGTATATTGGCAAGAAGATTTGGTTACTGGGATTTGGTGGAAAGCATCTTTCAAATCCAGTTTAGAATAGACAACAGAACCTGATATAGACGAGATGATGTCTTCTAAGAGAGGGAGAGGATAGTTGTCCGTTTCAGTGACTGTGTTCAGTTTCCTATAATCAATACAGACCCTCAGTTCACCTGAGGATTTGTGGACTAAGATAACTGGGCTAACAGTTGCTGATTTTGATGGAACAATTATGCCAGCTGCCAATTTCTCGTCAATATATGTCTGAAGGCTCCTCAGCTTCTTCTGGTCTAAGGAGTAGATTGGGCTACCCATATATTTTTCAGTATTAGGTTTGAACTTTATAGAAAAGTGTAGGTTTTCTGGTATGTTGGGAGAAATGTCCTTGTTGAACAGGGGTTCAAACATGTTAATGGTGGCCTGAGTGGAGTCAATCTCTTTGGGAGGGAGAGGAACGTGGGAGAGGGTGTTGATGGCAGCAATTTTGTCATACATAGTGTCAATAGGTTCCAAGGGAAGATAATGAACTTTACCCTTGCTCTTTACTATCACCTGACCCTTGCCAAGGTCCACTATGGGCTCGCACATTCTCCACCAATCCATACCCAAAATGACCCCATAAGTCAACCCCTTAACAACCCTAAACCTAGAGTGAAAACTAAACGTTCCTACCTTTACTAAAACTTTTTCTTTTGTGATGAATGACTTTATGTTCTTCCCATTAGCCAGAGTGATATAGGAACACTGAACAGTTTCTACATTCAAGCTCTGGGCAAGGTCTAAACTTATATAGTTTGACGTAGCCCCAGTATCAATTAAAGAGATAAAACTATTAAAACTTAAACTAGGAAAAGAAGAAGAAAGTGTCATGACCCCAAATCTGAGTCACTATGCCTTGGATCTTGCTTAAAGGCTGGGAGAGCCAGGCCAATGCGGTCAAGGCAAGCAAGACAGACTTACTTACTACCTTAACCACCAAGGAAGATCGGACACACTGGCCCCAAAGACTAGTAGTGAACACAGGGGAATCATGGTGTTGAGAGCTGGGACCACAGCAAGTGGTTCAGCCATGCTTGTTGTCAAATGTAACGAGTTGAAACTTAATACCAAATAAGGAAAAACTAATAAAAAGTAGAATATGATTGAATTGTTCTTTATTATGGATATCTAAATTAGAAAACTAAGTCAAAAGAGACCAACAAGCATCTTAGAGAAATTTCCCAAAGTTTTATCAGTGAGAAATTTCGAGATTTCGAGGGTTTTGAGATTAGTTGTGTAACCTCAAGCTCTGGTGAATGCCTTAATAAAATACTTTGTGGAATTGGCCTTGAGGCCGTTCACCTTAGTGATTGTTATGGAGTGCAAAACGGGCAAAAGTCTACTAGAACCAATGGGAGAATCCCTCAGGTTCATGACAGAAAGTAAAAGGTATGAAGAACGGTTATTTTTATCTCTAGGTTTCAAGTTATTAGAAGAAATGTTACCCATGGACTCCTTTTGGACGGATGTAGATCTCTCTAGGTCCTTCAAGTCTTCATAGGCTCCAGAGAAGTCCAATTTTCTGCCCCTCAGAGTGAGGGCAGAAAGTAGCTCTGGCTCAAGGCCTTCAAAGAACAGCTCATAATACTTACTAGGATCCAGACCAGCTCGCTGGGACAGGAGGTGAAACTTCTCATGATATTGAGTTACTGTTAAGTCTTCCTGGGAGAGTTTTCCTAAAGCTTTGATGGCTTGGGCCTGAGTCATGGAGGGTACCGAGCTGTTTAGCCTGAACTCCTTCAGGAACATGGGGAAATCGGTTTTTAAGGCTGAGTTCTGAAGCAGGAGTTCCAGGGCGGTCTGTTTATAGCCTGAGGGCAGGACCTTTAACAATCTTCTAAACCTCTCCTGGTCATCTAAAGACTTACCATAGATTTCCTCAAGAGAAAAATCTACCAAACAGTTGTTAATTATCTCCTCAACCTTGCTCTTATTGAAAGAGGTCAAGATTGGGAGAGTGGTGAGGCAATTGTTTGCAGGGATGTTGTTGTTGTTGTTGCTAAGGGTTCTGAAGAGAGAACGTAGCCAAGACCAAGCAAACCCTAGAAACAGCAAGGTAACCAACAGGGAGTTGCAGACTAGGTAAACGAGCTGTCTATCCTGATACCAAGCTACTTTATCTTGGAAAGTAGCTGAAAACAATAGAGGTTGGTCTCTAGTGTCATGACCCCAAACTTGTGATACTAGGTTCTGGATCTTACTCATAGGGTGTGATAGCCAGGCCAAGGCGGTTAAGGGGAGTAAAACAGTCCTGCTTACCACCTTAAGAACCCAGTAAGATCGAGACACACTAGCCCCAGAAGCTAGTAGTGAACATAGGGGGATCATGGTGTTGAGGGCTGGGACCACTGCAAGTGGTTCAGCCATGGTTGTTGTGTCTAATCTTATGTCTAAATAAGGGGAAGTTTATTAATAAGATCAAATAAGTCAAAAGAGACCAACAACTTTCATGGAGAAATTTCCCACAGTTTTATCTGGGAGAAATTTCGAGATTTTATGAGTTGAAATTTAGCTGTGTAACCTCAATTTCTTATGAAAGCTCTTATGAAATACTTGGAGGAGTTAGCCTTAATATTGTTCACCTTAGTAATGGTGATGGAATCCAAAACGGACAAAAGTCTAATAGGACCCTTAGGATAATCCTTGAGGTTCATGACATGGACTCAATTAAAATGCACGCAAAGAGGAGATACACCTTAGCAGATAGAGAAAAGAAAATTATTGCAATTAATCATGACAATGTATCATCAAATTAAATTTGCGCTCTTGAGACAAAGAAGGGTAATAAATTAAGAACTGAAGTATTTAAAGAAACTGATGAAGTAGGGCTTATTCAAAAAATTGAAGCTGAAAATATTAGTGGTGAAATGTACGTAATTCAACCAAATCAAGTGATTGCAGTGATAATCAAACCAGAAGATGAGCTTGATATGATTGTTAATAAAGATATTTGTTTGTATTTTTTGTGTTCTTCAGTTGATTTACAAAATTCTGTTAATCAATTAAATAAGAGTTAACAAATAGAATGGATTAAGTTATTAGGGAAGTGGTCTACAACATTATCTAAAAATAAATACAATGTGGGGTTGACCAAGAAGTGTTATAAGATAAGGTTGATAGATGAAGAAACGGTGAAATTGTACAAACCAAGGAGGACACCTGCAATGGTAGAAGCAATTAACAAAGAAATAGGAAAGTTGGAAAAAGCGGGATTTAATGAGCCGTCTATCAGTCCATATTCAGCGCCAACGGTGTGCGTTAAGAAGAAAGATGGAAGCTTAAGAGTGTGTATCAATTTTCAAATGGTAAATAGAAAAATAATAAATGATGCATACCCAATGCATCAAATCAATGATCAAATCAAAAAGATGGCTAGTGCCAGGTATTTTACAACGTTAGATTTAATAAAGGGCTACCATCAGATGCAATTAGACCCGGAATCAAAAGAAATTACTGCTTTTACAAGTCCAAAAGGATTATATCAGTGGTTAGTGTTACCTATGGGTATGAAAACGTCAGGGGCCTTATTTCAAAGGTTGATGGATTTAATACTTGGAGATTTACAACCTAGGTGTACAGTTGTTCACATTGACAATATTACAATTTTTAGTAAAACATATGAACAACACAAAAAGGATGTGGAGGAGGTATTACGGAAGTTAGACAGAGAAAATATTAAGGTAGATGTCAAAAAGTGTTCATTTGTAAAAAGGTCAGTAAAAGTATTAGGGCATATGGTGTCAGAAGAAGGAGTTGCCCCAAATAAAGAAAAGGTTGAAGCAATCTGAAAGATTAAAGTACCAACTACTGTAACCAAAGCAAAAAGTTTTCTAGGAGTGTCAAATTTTTACCGACAATTTATACGTGATTACGCAGAAAGAGCCGAGGATTTAGTAAAATTAACTAGAGGAAAGAAAAAGCAGAGTGAGTTTTGTGGGGAAAAGAACAACAGGGTTGTTTTGAGGATTTAAGAGAAAGTTTAATGAGTGCTCCAGTATTGAAATATTCAGATATGGAGAAAGAATCCTTAATTCAAACTGATGTGTTGTCAATAGGAATGGGGGCAGTGTTGTCTCAAAAATATCAATTGAAAAATGATTAATTTAATTTACCAGTATCTTTTGCATCAAAAACATTGAAGAAAGCAGAGAGGAATTATAGTACAACAGAGAGGGAAAGATTAGCGGTAGTATGGGGGGTCAAGAATTTTAGATTGTATGTGTTTGGGATGAAATTCACAATCATAACAGATTATGCAGCGTTAAAGGCATTGAAAGATAAATCACAATTAGAAGTTCAATTAATGAGGTGGGCCAAATAATTAACTCAATATGAGTTTGATATTGTTTTTTGTGCAGGAAAAGAGAATGTGGTAGCAGATTATTTGAGTTGAAATTGTCTGGTTCTAATAAGGTCAATGTTATTGGAGGAAGAAAAGGAAGAAGAAGTAGAATGCAAAAGGAGAGAATATATTTTTATCAAGAAAGATTGTCAAGAACCATTATTAAAGGACATTCACCATAATATGACAGGACATCTTAAGATAGCAAAGCTATATGCATTCATGAAACAGCGGTTTTAGTGGAAAGGAATGTATAGAGATTTAGAAAAGGTCATTGAGGAATGTGATGTGTGTGCTCAGTTATCTAAAGTGATAGGATATCAACTGTTAAAGCCAATTGAGTCAACTTATCTGTTTCAGTATATATCAATGGATACCAGTTATGTAACTGTAAAATTAGGATTGGATGGAAAACTGAAATACAAGTATTTTGTTGTGGTTGTTGATCATTTTACAAAGTGGGTAGAAGTAAAGATAATGGTTGTAGAAATTTTGAAGAATATTTTAGATTTTATTTTAATAATATAGTTTATTGTTTTGGTTGTCCAATGTACATTAAAACAGATGGGGGAAAGCCGTATGTATTGGAAAAGATTCAAATTTTTTGTGATAGATTTCAAATAAAACATAAGATAACGTCACTATATCACCCGGAGTCAAATGGGTTGGCAGAGAGATTTATTCAAACAATAAAGGGAACATTAGAGAATTTCAAGTTGAATGAAATTACCAATTGAAGAAAGGCATTACAAATTGCGGTTGCAGCGTATTGGATGGTGCCTCATTGGGGGACAGGATTTTTGCCGTTTATGATGTTATATGGTCAAGAAGTGATATTACCTCAAGAAATACAATACGTTAAAGGAAAGGAAATGATTAATCATAAGCAAGCAGTGAAAGAACATATGAAAGAAATGATCAAGATACACAGATTAGCAATGTCTAGGAATAAGGAATATTTACGGATAATGAAATTTTATTTTGATAACAAAAAGGTGAACAAAAAAAAATGTATACATTTAGAATAGGCAATCAAGTATGGTTTAACATAAAGCGTCAAATAGCAGATAAAAAGAAATATACGACCCAGTGGATTGGACCATGTGAAGAAATGGCAACACCAATAGGAGGACTTTATATGTTAAAATAATAACAAAAGATTCAGCAATGATATTTGATTGGATACACCCACAATTCTTGGGACCATTCCAAGGAGAGGCTTTATAAAATAAACATAATATACTCTTCATTGTTTGTTGTTAAGAAAATTGGGGGGTAATATAGTAATGTCTTAAAGAACTAACAAGAAATATTCCGTGATTAACAACAAATGAAAAATATTATTGTATTGAAAAAGGAATTGTGAAGTCAAAGAGTAATATGCCAAAATACAAGCATTGATTGTAACAAAAGAATATTGTTTAAAAGTATAACAAGAATAAGGCCATCCAGGTTGCAAAAGAGGGAGAATAAAACTGTATTATTGATTGATCAAGTTTCAACTCAGGATAGATGGTTGTGAGAAAAAGGACGGTGAAAGAATAGAGAAAACAAAGGTAAAAGAAATAAATGCATTTTAGGAGAAATGAAAAGTATTGGGAAAGAAAATGCATTTGCAATGGGGAAAGTAATCAAGATAGAAATAAGAAGAGTATCAATAAAGAAAATGCATTTGGAACAAGAAAATTGAGCAAGATCAAAATAAGAAAGGCATTGGTACAAAAGGAGTTTTGAAGGGAGGAAAAGTTTTCTCTTTCCTTTTACTTTTTCTCTAGAGAGTTTGAGAGAAGATTTACAAGAGAAAAGACTATCAAAGGAACATATCTAAAATTTTATTGTGTGATTAAATAAAAGACTTACAATAAAAGTTATTTCTTAAATTTCAAGTTTCTATATTTTTATTTTGTTTATCAAAAGAAAATGTCAGATGTTTCTCAAAATGGTGAAAATAGCAAGACGAGTTTCATGAAGAAAATCATTAATGAAAAGATTAAAAAAAGCTTAAATTTGACTATTAGTGAGGGAGAATCAAGAGAACTATACCAAGATTATATTGACAAGTTAAGTCCAGTAAAAAAGAAAGTACTACGGTTCTATATCAAAGAAGACAAAGTGGAGCTAACTTGTTTCTTTTTTGAAGAGATTTCAAAAGCGGCGGACTATTATTGTAATATTGGATTGAACTATCCTACACTTATAAAATTACCTACACATCATCTACCACCATTATTATTGTCATTATCATTATCCTATTTCTAACCTATTTTTAAAACCACAGTCTCTACTCTAGATAGATTTGAGTTCTTTGAGGTTGGATTGGTAAAGGGAAATATTTTTTAGAGGTTATCATATAGATGAAACAGGAGGGAGGGAGTAGGAAATATAAGTATAAGTATGGTTAGTGGTAGAGGGTATAGGTTTGTGTTTAGGATTCTATTGGCAGGAAGAGCAAAATCAAAGGATAAAATATAGGGGAAGGGGAGGATAAAATGCTATGATATGAGGTGAAGAATTGGTGGTTTATGATTCATTAATTTTCTAGATCTAGGATATAAATGTTATAAGGCAGATCTTGAATTTTAGAAATGAAAGCCAAAGTATTTAGAGAAGAAATTATATGATTTAAATTATGTTGTGAACAATTTTATATACTTTCAGAAATATAGTATGTATTTCTTCACTTTTTAGAGTTGCAGAAAATATTTTTGGATATCATTGAAGGGCACATTCTATCATTTTTAATTGATGAAAAAAGAAAAATTTAGATATAATTATCATTTATAGTGATAACTTTAAGGATTCATGTCCAGAAAAATATATGCAATATACTATAGACTAAATGCAAATTTTAAATCACTTAACTCTTCATTAACAAAACTAAAGCATGATATCAATGATTTTTCTTTTAGGGTTGAATCCCTAATATTCAAGGAGTTTTTTTATGATTTACAGTATTAATATCAAATTTTTCGATTTTCACCCTTCTAATTGCAATATATAAATTCACAAAACTTATTTTTTTAAAAGAGCAAATTAATTCTAAATCATCAACTATTATGTAAAATTTAGATGATAAAAAATAACTATCAACTTACTATATATTTCAAGCAGCGTGGCGCAGGGGAAGCGCGCGGGGCTCATAACCCCGAGGTCGAAGGATCGAAACCTTCCGCTGCTAGCGTTTCATCTATAACACCATGTTTCTCACTATTTTTATCAACATGATTCGTAGAGTCACATGAGAATTTATTCTTTTTAGAGATAAGTAAAGGATAGACGTAAAAAAATCTTGGTTCTTTTTGAGAGGTCATGTGGCAGCTGAGTAGGGACCAGGTCAGAAGTGGCAAGTGACGTTTGACTGGATTTTTCAGATAAGGATCAAGCTTGATAGGATTATTGAATGGAATTGTTTATTTTTTCTAAAAAAACTGGTTAACAGAATGCCAGATTATAGTAATTGAAATCTTCAAAGCAACCAAATCATTTCCAGAGATAGATGTTACTAAGGGAAAATAATCCTTCCTTTTTCCAATACGATATAAGTTATGAATTCACTTTTCTGGAAATAGTCGGAGCAAATTTTGAGTCAAGTCTTAAAAATAAATTTAAATGGTTAGTTCACTTTCCTACTAAGGTTTTTTATGGCAAAATCTGATGAAAATTAAGATTGAAACCGGTAACTCATTAATTGGGATTTTTATATCGTCACGTTCTAATCATCGTTTGAATGAGTCAAGATTACTTTTCAACAAAAACTTCCGACTGCGCATGGATTTGAAATCTAAGAGTGTTTTGCTTAAGGATATTAATTAATCATCTTAGTTGATTTAGAATAGTATATAAATAGCAGTAATGCTCATATTTTCAATAAATTTCAAAATGGATAAACTACCAGATGAACTAATCGTATCTATACTGAATCATGTCAGTATAGAAAGTTTTAGTTCAGTTGTAAAAGTAAGTAAAAGATTTAAAAGGTTAGCACTCTATGTTATTCCTCAAAGATTACGTGATTCCAGTATTTTATTACAGATAGCTCAAGAAGGACATTGGCACATGAATGTCGAGTTAGAGTATTCAAGATTTGATAAGAATAATGTCCACTTTCAAGCTCTTAAGGGGAACGGTATTAAATTACACCGTTTCTTTCATGCTCTACTCGTGAATCGTCCCAGTACCTATAAATTTGTCCTCAGGGCTGACAAGGACTATATAATCTATCTGGCCTTACCACTGAGGTTGGATATAAAGAAATCAGGTATCAAATCATGTTCGCCTACCGCATCCCAGTGCTCACTACTGTATAAAGTTGAGAATAATCGAGACCTGAATATAGTTGATTATGGACAGGATAACTTGGGTATAAGATGGGTAACCCCACTAAGGTTTCAGTGTTCCCTTGATTTCTTGGCTTCAGCAGTTCCATCTTTAAATTCTCCTAACCCAGTTTTATGTGTACTAAAGACTCTATGCCGATCTGTCTTTAGGAATAAGTTACATTATCATCCCTCGAAACCACTAAGTTAAAATTGAATACTTCCATAAATTTCCAAATTTGTTGTCAAAAAATCCCATCAAGTCCAGAACTGTACAGTGTATATAAACCACCTTAATATCACTTCCCTGCTAATCTATAATTTTAAAAATAAATTTCTCTAAACTCAATTTTCAAAATTCGAGTATATATACCACATTGAAAGCTATTCGCCTCGCTTCAAGTTGTATCTATTAGCTTTGATAATTTTGATATTTTATTACATCACTCAAATGAAAAACTATACATATAGGTTTTTATTCAAATTCAATATGTTTTGTATGTTTATTACCAACAGGTAATCCAATCCAATGATTTTATTACACAACCAGTCTTTAATTAACCGAGTATGACACTATCATAATTTGTCAATCTCATAAAGCTTATCGTGCTTTATTCATTAATTTTTATCCGAGCCGGCTCCATCAATATCGTCAATAACTCAATTCATGGCTCATAATAGAGATAGCTTAATTTTTTGGAACCCACCGAGTTACTCTACCCCTTAGTATAATCGATAATAACTAGGTTTACCTTGCATGAATTCAAAATTATAGAAATCGTCAGGTTAGTAAAAAGTGACCTAATTTTTTCTAATTTTAAAGAGTAATCGTTAGGACCCATTTCCTTATTTAGAAACTTTGAAATCATTATTGAGACTATTATCTTTGATGATGAAAACACCTCATATCTATCTGACCAAAGTGATATAAAAATCAAAAACAGTTTTTATATATAATAATTTTTTATACTTATAAGCTAGCTATATTTGAAATGTCAAATATTGTACTCAATTATGATAATATGGATTTTTGATAGTATAATGATAATATTCTGATGCTACTAAAAAAACGATACTCTTTACTGCAGTTGAATGGTAAACAAAGGTGTGGGTCTTAACCATTAAGTAATGTATTGGGGATGTTGGTTATTCTTTAAATTCTAACTATGTTATTGATAAAGAATCTATAAGCTTGGAAATTTATGAGGTAAGCCCATATGTGACTTTTAGTAGATCGCTTATCGACCAAGTACTAACTCGAATTCAAAAAAAAACTGCTCGACTCGATGAATACTCGAAAAACTTTTATGTAATGTAAAATATTTGCTTTAAACGCTAACATAAACACCATTGAATATTTTAATCCGCAGACTAAAAACTGTATCAGGAGCTTTTGAAATCAACAGTTTGAATTTAGTTGTATTTTTATATACAAAATATTTAATAGCCATTCAAAGTCATGATTATTTATTTTGTCGAGTAACATGAGTAATTTTTAATGTAATCATGAAAAAGAATTAACGCAACCTGCTCAATTAATTTATTAGCTAATTTTAAGTTCTGAAATTTGGCTGGTGATCTACAAAAAAGTACTATCGCGATTACAATTAAAATTGTGATTGAACTGCAGATTGAACCCAAATCAATTGGAACAAGGAAATTCAAGTACAATGATCTTAGTTAATTAACAACAAAGACAAGCTCAATATTTTAATGCAAACAAATTTATTAGTAAAAACAACTTTCTCCTTTCAAATTAACTTATAAAACTATTTTTAATTTAATAAGAATCCTCATCTTTTGCATGAAATAACTTCTCCATTGACTTTGTAGATAAATTAGAACACAATCACCTTCTTCTCACAAGTATTTGCATCAAATTACCAAAAACTTGACAGTGGTAGTTGCAGACAACAACCATCCTTTTAAAGCAACAGTTTGACAAACTGCCTCCTATAACAACAAGATCAGAGACACAAAATCTGAACTAAATCATGGCTATAATTCCATCTACCTGAAAAAAATACACTACTGGTATAGATACTCCTGCTGGATATACTATTCATGACAATGTGTTAATTCCCACAGATAAATATAATAGTTTAATTATGAAAGAAATCTTACACATAACCATAGATCCAAACAAAACTAGTAATGGGAGCCAAGACAGCGGACAAGATTCCAAAGAACTGCCTGGATATGTATTACATCAATTGAAAATGATTTAGTTTGATGAGTTCAGTGGATCTGAGAAAAACAACACTAAGTCATGGATCAATAATATACAGTTTTGTTTAAGTAAGTCAAGGTACCAGAAAAATTCTGAATCTGTAAATGTTTGATGTATTTGATTATAAGGATAAATCATTAGTAACAAGAATAATTTAAAGAGTTTTCTGGAAAAACAGATAAGATACTTTCAAGATTGCCTTCCTTCTCTGCTTCCAAGAGAAATTATAGAAAATTTATCAATGCAAGGAATCTCATAAAAGATTAAACAAATAGGGTACGTTGAGTAATATATTGAAGAGTTTGAGAGGATCCAGATGAAAGCTCTGGCTAAAATGGACTTTGATAACACCTCCTTTTGTGTAAACTTCTTTGATAAATTAAAACCCTACATTTTTAAAATACATGAATTTGGACAACTATACTTGTTTAGATGAACTCTATTGAGAGGCAGAAGCAGCAGGACTTAAATTTAACATAATATATGTAACCTTTTAGAAATTTAATCCCCAAGAGAACAGAAATGTTAATAGATGTAACTACAATAGAAATACTGAGAATCAGAAATCTCAACTAAAGAAATCCAAGATCTCCGCCAACAAAGAACAAGTAAGCCAACTCCAAAATACCAAAGCTAAGGATCATGGAGAAGACAACTTAGACAGGAATGGTGGATACCATAAGGAACTTAAAAAAGTCAACCAAATGGTTGTGGGCTTGGTTAGTGGTTTAACTTACAATGCTCAACCTAAGAATAAAAATTTTATGCTTCTGTACTCTTTTAAATTTTGTAGAGCAAAAGGATTAGCCTTATTTGACACTGGTGCCAATTGAACCTTAAATAATAGCTTCTTTATAAATGAACACCAGCTACAGACAAAGAACTCAAATATTAAAAGAGTTTTTGTAGCTGTTGGTAGAAGTTTAAGTACTAAAGAAGAAGCTAATATATTTAAGGTCAATTTTAAAACCCTAATAAAACAATTAAGGGACCTGTAATTTATTTACAGAAATATGATGTAATTTTGGGATTAGACTGGATGAAACACAACAAACCCTTATATAGATTAGTATTCATCAGTCATGCCTACTAAAATAGATGGTGCCACACATTAGGTTTATTCTAATAGTGCAGATAAGCTACTTTGCAACCATATATTTGTAAAAATTGTTAGAGCAGAAGAATTCATTGCAACTAGAATTAACTTAAAGATTGTCACTTCAACCTTGTTTATTTCAAAACGGATGAAGAACCTCAAAAGATACCAGTTGAGATACAAGCATTATTAGACAGGTACCAAGACATACTCGGGGAGAAATTGGGAGGACTACCCCCATCCAGGGAAATCTAAAATAGGGCAGAGTTGAAAGGAAGTGTAACCTAAGCACAAAAAATCTATAAACTCACTTTTTTGGAGGACCAAAAACTCCAAAAACATCTTAAGGAAGCTTTAGATCAAGGAGCCATAAAACTCTTGGAATCATCATATGGCAAAGCCGTATTTTTTATAGCAATGAAAGACAGGTCATAGAGACTTTTAATGGATTACTGTTTGTTGAATGAAGTAATTATAAAGAAAAAATATTCATTAGCTTTATGGAAAAACTGTTTAACTTCACTAGAAAAGTCAAATGCTTTTAAAAAACTAATCTAACTAGAGGATACAATCAAATACATATCAGAGAAAAAGACATACTAAAGACAGTGTTCAAAACAAAGTATGTATTATATTAGTGTATTGTTATAAACTTTTATGACAAACACACCATTAACCTTCTCAATGTTTTTGAATAAAAATTTTAGAAACACATCTAAAATACACATTGATTTAACTTGACAATATAATCATCTACAGTACAAGCTATGAGAAATACCTGAAACACATGGAGGCAATAATCCAAACTATGAGAGAAGAGTAGCTATACGCCAAACCCACCAAGTGTACCTTCATTTAAGAGAAATCAACTTCTTAGGGCATATAGTATCAAACAAGGGAATTAAACAAGATATTGAAAAATCTAAAGCTATTCAAGAGATGCCACAACTCAAGGATCTGAAGCAACTAAAAACATTCCTAGTAATGATTGCCTACTTAAGACAATTTATTCCAATTTTTAGAAAACTGACAACCCCACTAAACAAGCTAACCAGTTCAAGTCAAAAGTTTCAATGGACACCCATCTGGGATCTACACAACAGGAGAATGAAGTAAATCACTATTGACAGCGCCCATCCTACAATACCCATAACCGTATAGACAATAACAGTTAGAAACTGATGCTTCCAACATGGCCATTGGGGAGTGATAAGGATCAAAACAGCCAAGGGAGAATTCCTAACGGCAGCATACAAGTCCAGGAAACTCAAGGAAAGTGAACAACAGTATCTAATTTACAACAAAGAAGCAATGGCATTAATTTAATGTTTAAGAAAATGGAGATGTTATCTGGAAGGGGGCAACGGAATTTGGAGCCTTGACCAATCACAGATCCCTAATTTTCTCAAAAAATAAGTCAGCTTGTCAAGAAGGAAGATAGGATGGTTAGAAACACTTAAACAATATAACATTAAAATTTTTTACAATCTAGAAAAGGAACTGGTAATGGCCAATGCATTATTGAGACTGTATCAGACCAACATGTCAGGCAAAGAAGGGCTGGACCTGGATTGACCCATGTCAGTATTGAAGAATGTCAACAACAAAAAAACCGTAGAGACTTCCCTACTCACCATCAAAATGGTGGCAAAGAACTGTGATCAATTCATTGACAAATACAGTACACTACATAGATTACTGGAGGATAAAACCACAGTACTTTACATACCAAATCATCAAAGGGGCAATACAATTATGAATTATCACTAGCAACTAGGACACACCAAAGCCAAAAACCTTTATAAATAAATACAATGTAGATGTTGGTGGAAGGAGATTCTCAAGGACATAGAGAAAACCCTAAAAAAAGTGTGAACTCTGCAAACAATTTTTTAGAGACAACAAACCCAATAAAACAGTAATTTCAAACAAAAACTGAACCCTTCCAAATATGGGCGCTAGACAATGTTGGCCCTATGCCAACCAAAGGAAAGGAAGACAAAAGGTTCATAGTAACTGCAATCAATTGAGCAACCAGGTGGCCTGTGGCCCAAGAGGTAAAAACACACTGGTAATGATGCCCAAAGATTTATTGGAAAAGAAAGCATCAATAAATTAGAATTACCAAAACTGTTGATAACCAATAGAGGACCAGAGCTAATCAACCAGGATATGAAAGTATACCTGGGAGCTAGGAAAAATAATCACATCATAACAACACCGTATCACTCCCAAGAAGATAAAAGGTAGAACAAATAAACAGATTGCTTGTGGAAATAATATCTAAGTTCTCTGAATACAACCCAACCAAATGGGCCCAACAACTACCCTAGCTCTAGCAGTGTGTAGAGCTATAGTTAACCAAGAAACAGGAATGTATTATACAAGATGGTATATGAAGAAAAACCAGACCTAATAATAAGAGGAAACCAAACAACCCTCAAGATACCTAACTCAATTCTTAAATCCAACAACCTAGCAATAAAAAAAGTCCGCAGAAGACAACAAAAACAAGAAGAAAAAAGGGTCAAAGAAACTTTAAGACCCTTAATAAAACCATACAAAGTTGGGGACAGAGTCTGGATAATTAACAAAGACAAGTCAAAGCTTCAACCCAACAAGGTGGGACTGTATATTGAAATAGAAGCTAAAATAAATATAACACATACAACATAAAGACAACCAAGCCACTCCATAAGGTAAAAACTCTTCACCATACTCAGTATAGACCAATGTATGCTTGGGAAGCATAACAGAAAAACCAACAAGAGGGACTCAAGTTTAAAAATAAAACAATTCCAAATGGAAGCCTTCCTTAAGTACAGGAAGATGTTGTAATTATAGTATAAAAATTGTAATCAATCTACAAATTGAGCCCAAATCATTAAGAACAAAAATATTTGAGTACATTAGTCTTAAATAATTAACAAAAAGGATAAACTCAATATCAACATAAATAAACTTAGTAAAAATAAAAATAATTTAGGTTTTTGTGAATTGAATTTTTAAATCTATTTTTGGTTTGATAATAGTCTTCACCTTTGGTTCTTATTTTCTTCCTCATCAACTTTATTAATAAAAATTAAAACACAGTCATCATTGCTTTAAAAGTATTTTCATCAAATCACAAAAAACTTGACAATAAATTGTCTAATTTATAGAAAAAAGGTGGGATGAAATAATCACAGAATTAAGATAAAGGTATATTTTTATTAAAATAATTGAGAAAAACAAGAAACATAAAAAATTCAATTGAAAGATACTATCAAATTATTTAGAGTTGTGCTTTAAAACCTAAGAAAGAAAAAATAATCTCTTGATACAACATATTTTGGATAATAACAAAACCTTTATATTATACTTCCTTTTGTTAACTAGATTATATTTGTAAAGTATTGCCTGTTGTCAATTAGAATATAGATATCTATTGAGACTAGTTTTCTAGTTAAAGGAATTTAATAGATTAAAAAGTATAATTTTGACTTATAAATCTTATAGAATGCAATTTTCAAATTTTGCGCCTATAATTATAGAAAAAGTTCAATTTAAAAATTGGTAAGAATTTGTGAGCATAATAATTGTTGATAAGGACATGATAAAAAATCTTTATTGAATTATTGCATTAGTAAACAAGTGTAACTATTGTGCTTTATAGCCAGTCAATGAAATATGAGGATCAGAGAAAAATTTCTTAAAAGATACTCTTTCCAATTATGGTGTCAGACTAGTACAGGTAAAAATTATTCTGTTTAAGGTCAAAGGAGTTTAGGCAATAGTAAGATTTGGCAAGTCTAGAACACAGTTTTGATAATGATTAAAAGTAATAAAATTATTTTAAAACTTAATATCTTTAATTGTAATTTTGTTAGACAAAAAAGTTACCTAAGAACATAATTCTATGAGAAACAATTTGGAGTTAAAGGGTATCAATATTAGCCTTGATAGCAGTAATACAAATTTAGGTATTATATTACAATACAAAACTAGTATCAGGTCTGTTTGGTATTCATCTAGTTGGTAATACATATAAGGAAATATCTATTTAAGCCTTTTCTAATCTAAAAATATATTGGGCTGTAGAAAAAATTAAATATGATCTGGATTGATTTTTTCAGTATTGCCTTTCATATGATCTTCATTGTTATCTAATTATAATTTAATCAACAATAATTAACAGCACTGATTTGCTTAAGTACTACCAAACATCTAGTCCCACAGGTTCTCACTAATCTCAATTACTTTTCCTATTAATTCCATTTTTTTGTAGAAAAATTGGACTTTCTTAAAAATTCTTATTAATTGGTGAAAATTATCTTCCTATAAATTTTTTGATCTTCTGGTTGATTCTTGGTGAATTAGGGAGATCCTAATGGATCTTGTCCTGAAATTATCTTCCTATTTTTTGCTTCAACAATTTCTTCTACAGGATTCTCAAATTTTTACCTGCTCCTTAAATCTATTCTCTCTGCCTTAAAAATATTTTGAAATTAATTCTCTAACCTGTTGTTATTTTATAAAGGACATTAGTTAAAAATCATAGGATCTAAATTTTCATAGTAAGAGTTCTTTGTTATAACTAGCGGACATTATGACTTTGTTTATTATTTTAAAAGATTTTTTTTATTAAATTTCCTTATTGGATTGTCTTAAAATATACTCTACTGTACTAAGAATCCACCAAATTGGTTTAATTTGTAAAATATTATGTTTTTCCTTAATTCTAAAAATGAACTTGGGCCATCTCATTTTCACCTCTTCTATGGTAATTCTTTTGGAATCTTCCCCTAATTTATTCATTTGTGCAAATTGAGCCATTTACTAAGGAATTTTCTTCATTCTCTGGGGGAATCATTCCTATGGCTTTGCCTACTAGAATTGGACTATCTTTTATGCCCGCCTTATCTAGTTGCAACAATATTAAAATATAGAGTGACTAGATGAAATCTAGTTAAACTATTGAATTAATTGAAACAGAATTAAATGTATGCCTTAATCTACACTAGAATATTTAAGTTTACTTAACCAATAACAAATTTTTTAAAATACCAATCTGCTTTGAAAAATGGTACATTACTCATATAACTTACTTTCAGTATTATGGACTGCACTAAAGCCCCTTCTACTTCATTATATATTATTTTTATTAAGAATTTTTTTCTTGATCTTAGCATTTTGGGAATTATATTTTGGATTTATTTCAATTGAATTTACATTGAGTTTTATTGCCTCAAAATTGGCAATAAGTAAAAAAGTATATAGATGTAATTGATTGAGTGTTAAGAATATAAAAAAAGGTAAAGGTATAGTAGATTGGCTTTGTACACTACAATATTTACCCACATTATAAACAAGCCCCATCTATAATTATCACCACTTATTACTTAGTTTAGATTCTAGTATTATTTTCAAATAGTATTAAGAATAATAAATAATTTTCATAATTAGCCCTTAAACTATAATTTACATATAAAATATAAATTCAAAGAAAATAAATCACCCTATCCCAGTTTATGTGATTATAATATCTTATTATCAATGTAAAAAAAATAATAGAATTAATAAATTAAAGATTTAAATAAAAGCAAAAATATATATAAATGTTATGATGGTTGATGATATTATTCATTAATTAAACATGATAAACCAATTTATGGAGTTTAAGGCCAACCCTATAGTTTTAGTCTTAATGGATTAGACTCTGATGAGAGATAATATTCATTTATCATCTTAGAGATTAAATAGATGAGATAAAAAAGTAAAAATTAAGAATTAAAAATCTTAGATTATAAAAAGTATAGAAAAAAATTTAAACACATATCATATATAAATTAAAAACATATAAATAAAAAAAAATATTGAAATGATAAAATAGTAGAGAAAAAAAATTAGATAAAAGACAAAATTCTAATAGAAATTTAAAACTAAGAAAGAAAAAAAGCTTAATTTTTTTAAAAAACTACTTTTAATCAAAGATACATGAAACATAACAAAAAGTAATCTATGCAAATTGACACTAGTAGTTGAATAAAATTTTGTAAATAAATTAAATAATTCATCATCTCAATAGGTTATCAAAATTAAAATTAAAAATTCTATGAAATATTAGGTAATATATAGCTGTTTATTAGATAGGGGTTTTAAAAAAGTTATAATTTTTATAATGAAATAATTGCATTTTTATTGTGCCAGATACTGATCCATCATTGATTGGTATAATGAATTTACAACTAATATAAACATCAATGTTTTTATTTTTTTTTCAGAACTCAAGTTATAAAAATATTCTGACTTTCAACTTGAAAATTTTAATGCACTAGGTCAAAATATTATTCACAAACACCTATAATTAATAAAAATTTGTAAAATCATTGATTTTACTTAAGTACACAAATTAAGATACTTAGTTTTTTTTTGAAACCAATAAATTTTCACTTAAACATAAGCCAGATTTCAAAATTGGTTTTGCTTTACTTTCAAGTCTATGGGTCAGGGGCAATCCAAGTGTTGAAGGCTTAAAGGGTCAGAAAAGTAATTTTTACATATTTTTGTAAATATCTACTATAAACAATTCTGTTTACTTTTTAATTATCTTTTTGTTAAGGATTTAAGTTACTATCTAAATGATATAAATTAATTTATCTGTTAAGGTCTAATTTAATTGATAGATAAAGTAAAACTAAGATATAATTAAATAACAGATAGATGACTAAAAAAGATGTTGTATAAGTTTAAGCCTATATGAGATATGAAATCAGATAGAAATTTATATTGAAACAATAGATAAAAAACCAATTATAGATAAATTTAGTTATATGGCTATCAATAGAAGTCTCTTAAAATTTAAAAAGTAGTGCTTTTTATATAAAAGGAAATTAATTTCTAATAAATGAAGAGATATAAAGCAAGCAATGAAAAAGGAATAGTTTTATGGTAAAGATATGAATGAAATATATAAATGCTATAACACTTTGAAAAACTTTAGATATAGTCAAGGACACTATCAGCTTATTTCTGGTGTGTACAGCTTAGATTATTTTGTATCTAGAGGTAATTGTTATAGTAATAGTTAAATACTTAAAGTATCATTTACTTGTTGCTATTTTAATCTTCACTCTAAATTTTAAAGTAATTTAACGTTAAATATAAAATCATTATTAAATTTAACTTTTTATCTGAAAAGGGTACCAGTAACCTAATGAAAAAAGGTGGCATTTAGCTTAAGAAACTTAGTGGCAATATACTAGCTCCAAATCTAGTTATTATTAATATAGTGGTAAAAACTAATCACATATATGATATGATTGTGATATTTTTTATTAGTGTAATCTTGCAAAACATTAATTTCTGAATAGCCTAGAAGACCCAATATAGTTTTTCTATAATTTTGAGAATTCTTAACTATCTAAAAATTCTAAGCTCAATCATAAAATAAGTTAAGTACCAGAGAAAATTTAGAGCAAATTAAATTTATAGAAGACTTGTTAGATATAGAAACGGTTTATCATTTGTATTATATAGGAAAATATATATTATGGTTGTTCATCTAATACTATTAAGTTGATTTCTTTATTGCAAAAAAAATTTATTAATGCTGTTAGTTCAGTGTTTTATAATCTTTTTGTAACTCACATAAAAAAATTAATTAGGGTAACAAAATTAAAAACTTTATTGTTAACTGAAATACTTTGATATCATGGAGAATTGCCAAACAATATATTTTCAGTTGTTTTAAACTAACCTATTTTACACACTATGAAATTATTCAATTGGTTTATTGATATCAGTTATCTTTTTTATAATATTTGACATGTAAGAAAGAGACACAGTTGCTTTTTTATCATAGTCAACAAAAGTTTTCTATGATTTGTCAACTAAAAAATTTCAAATTTTAGTTATAAAACGTTTAGCCATGTCTTTTTATAAATAAGAAAAGAGCCAAAATCTTTTAATATTATTTAGATAATGTAGTGATTAAAGAAGTGTAAAAATTCCCTAAAATAATTAATTTTAAAGGCCAATATGTATAATTTTAAAATGTTGTCTTCCTTACTCTTTGATAGCTAATAAAAGGAAAAACTTGTATTGTAATAAAAATGTCATAAAGAGAATGATTTTATGGTAGATTCTCAAGGTAATAGGACTTTTCTTTCTCTCTAATCTTAATTTTTAAGGTTGCTCATCTTTATAATAAACTAATAGAGTTATTAGGTAGTTTTTTAAATAGAAAACTAATATGTTTAATTATCTATAAGAAAACCAAACCTTAATTTTTTAATATTTAATAACACCATGAAATCCATTCCAGTAGGTTCATATTATGAAAGAGAACAAAAAAAATACCTTACTCTTAGTTAAAAGCGGAAAACAAAAATTCTTGTCAAAAAAAAGAAAGAGACAACTTAGTCTTGAAACTTTTTAGAAGAGAATCCACCTTAGGGGCAGAGAAGATGAGTTGCAATTGTTAAAGCTTTAGGGCAATGTAAATTTGAAGATATTGTGGGAATTAGATATTTAATCTGATTTAGGACTGAATCAGAGCCAGCAGCAGAGAAGTAAGTTCAAGTGGGTGTTACTTCATAGATATTCAATTGAAAAGCAGGATCATAATTAAGCATTGATGGGAAAAAAATCCATGATCTTTTTGGGTGAGCTAAATACTAGTGCCAAATTAAAGGCAAAATAGGGACAAAAAATTAGACAGAGAGATTTATGTCAATTTATGACAATCTTTAAGTAATACATACTGTTGATACCTTGGAGATGACAGTTCCCATTATGTATTATAATATAAGATTAAAATTTTATGGCTAGATTGCAAATTTATAGTCTGCATTCTTTGTTTGAATTTAAGAAATCAAGATATGGCTTAGGAAATTTGTTTAGATCCTATATAACTCAAAAGTTTTCTATTTCTAACTATTGTACTAGACCTTGAAAATTTGATTAATTAATTCCTAATTTATAGAAAAAAAACTATTTTTATATATTGCTATTTTAGTGGTACTTTCCTGCAGCTTTAAGGTAAAACTTTACCCCAACCCACTTCCCTTAGCAACAAAGGAAATTTAACAGCCAGACAAAGCTAAGAAAAAAGTATATTGGCTAAGAAAATAGTATAATATATTATTGATTGCCTGGTTTTTCTTAACCAATAGATTTTGATTTTATTATTAGTGAAAATTATTCACAAGCTAAACTTGTGCCTGTTTTAATATACTATGATCAGCTTATGTGACTATACTTAATAGTACAATAATGGCTAAGGCACAGGTGATAAATTAAATTTTTGTTTTAAATTACTAGTAAAGATTAAGTAATTTTCCTTATTGATCCAACAATTGAATACCCTTCAATAGAGGCCAATACTTGCTAAGAATCCACATGTAGACAAATCCTTGATGAGAATTCCTGATTGTATTAATAATTGGATTGGGCAAAATAATACTAAGAATTATATAAAATTACTTAATGATATTAATATTTTTCATGTAAAGGAAATCAAATCAAATCCTATTTTACTAATTAATTTATATAAATTGACAGACTTGACAAGAATGCAACAAAAGACCTATACTTGGCAATAATCTATAATATAATTGAACACTAATTTAAGGAAGATTTATTTAATCAAATATCAAATGATTATCACTGCAATCTCTCACTTGGCAAAGAACCTCCACAAGTTTTTTTATTAATAAGACCCAACTTTTACTCTGATTCTCAATAAAAACTCACTCCTATATACTAGGATAATTATGCCTTGTATCTAGATTATATCCTATCAAAAGATATTATTCCAGAAAAACTTAAGGGATGGCAATCAAAGTAACTTTGATGGCTTATTCCTATAAGCATCCCCAACAAGATAACACCTAAACATAAAATGCTCAATAATAGTTAATTTCAAGATAATTATAAGATGCTTTGAAAATTACTATATTATAGTACTACAAGGAATAGGGCACTTAAGACTTCAATCCAGTACCTCACTAATATCTTCAAAGCCTAGATTCTCCTTCCCTTTAGCTATATAAACCCCCTCTTTTCCCCAAGATAAAAAGACAACAATTTTCTCTCTTATCTACTGCCATTGCTGCTCTTGAGCCTTACTTCTTTTACTAGAGTTAAGTCTTGACCTAAGACTATATTTTAAGGATATAAGAAATCTCCTAGCTATAGCTAGCTAAACAAGAACTTACCACAGAAGAAGAACTTGGGTACTAGTATCCATACTTGTGATCACCTCCAGGCCCTACCTGAAAGCTAGCATCTCTGTGGAAGTTTTACAACTGGTAAATAAAAAAACAAGTGGATCTATTGAATCATATATCTCCCCCTTAACTCCCTTCTCTCTTGTAGAGATCTTTTTTTATTTAATCTATTATTATTTTTTTTGACCTTTTTATTATTAAAAACAAAGTATTGGCCTAGCTTATGATCTAGTATTTGTTCCTCACAAGGATTTATTTTCCCTGATGGCAACTTAGGGAATAGCTTCCCTTGGTTGTACCAGCTAGATTCCTAGCCTTGTAAAAGAGACCCTACTTAATATTTTAAAAAAACCTGCCTCTCTCTAGCCTAACTCCCCTACTTACTGGCAAAAAATTCATCTAACTGCCACTTCTACTTTGAAGGCTAAACTAACTTTCTTTAGTCTTTCCATCTCTTTATTAAAGTTACTTCAATAATTTTTGAGAACCTTAAAATCTTCTGACATTATATGACACATAAATACTTAATTTTTAAATCTCCTGGTACTTTCACATTACAAGACTTATCATTTCTTCAAATCCCTTCTATTTTTTTCTACTTACCTGACTTTGATACTTATACCAATCTTAAAAAGTTTAAATTGATTATACTTCATTTCTCAACTTAAAATAAGTTTAATAATTTCCATCCACTTCTAGTAACCCAACTTTTCTCCAATTAAATCATTGTTCCTTAACCCCCCAACAGGTCTTTAGTTTCTAATCGTTTTTAATTGCTTAAATTGTGAAGATAGTTCTATATTTTAAATCTTATTACAGGAAAAAGGCTTGTCTGCCTATCTAGATATAGAGAACATTATAGAGAAATAATAGAAAATATTGCTAATTTCTATTCTTTATTATAGTTATTATTTACTATATCTTTTTTCTTCTTAATTGTAGATTCCTTAAGAATCACCTCTTATCTTTTTAGAAGGTTTTCTAATAATGATGACAAAAATACTGGAAATTTTAGCTTATCCTATACTATAGGAGATAATTTAAGGTCATCTACCTAATTAACTAATACTTCTGATACTTTCTTGATTAGTCCCAATTTAGTGCCTGTCATAGAATCAAGCCATGGAGTATCTGGTATGGCAATACAACTCTTATAAAGGGTTATTAGATCACTTCTAGTGCTATGACCACCTACATTCTCTTAATCTAATTTTACAAATTATTTATACCTAACTTTTATATAAGTGGTATCTACCTACAGCATTGCTATATTAGATCCCTTTTACATATGACTTATTTCACTCCCCTTTTGATTATTTTCTCATGAATTACCTCCAGGTCAATTTTGTTTTTTATGAATGATGTAGCTAAATGATTCACTTAAATAAATTAAAAGGGTATTAGAGATCCATTTGATTAAAAATGAGACATATATGAGAAAATTGACACTTTTTTTAAGTTAGCTAAAACTAAGTCTATAAAGGTTGATAATAATATTATTGGATAGATATATCTATAGATTCATATATTTTAGCAGCCTTATTAATAAAGATAGAAGTGAATAATCAAAAATCACCATATTCAAGTTGAGAAAACAATCTTTTTGTTTCACAAAAACCAATGCTAGTTTATCAACAGCTAGTAATAATACTTTCTTATACTTCTAAATTGGGATAGTTGACCAATTTTCTAAACTAAAAACCAAGGCCTAAAGATAACAGATTAACTTTCTTTTATAAAAGATAAAGAAAAAAAAGATATCAAATTAGTTGTTTCTCATCTACCATCTTTTTTAAAATAAAAAAACTGTTCAAAGCACTATAAAAATTGTTGTAAAAAGCCAAAAAAACTTAAATTAATAATTTTTATATGTAAGGTTAAATATAATAGCCAAGAACACTTTTAATCTAATTATTGTATTTAGTATAATTGGTTCAGTAATCTAATAATTGTTTTAGGATAGGACTTTTGAGGAAATAATTGTATACATTTTATTTTTATCACGTTTTTATTCCTGATGATTTTTGAAATAACTATAAATATCTTAATATTTGACTCAATTAGTCATACATATTAACATACTAGCATTTTATCAATAAAAGATATAAATATCCACAACTGTCTAAATATGTAAAAATTTGGGAGATGTAC
>CAOJZF010000012.1:0-26537 GCA_948465475.1 Thalpophila matura
TTTATCAGCAACTGAAGAGATGGAAAGAAAGATCATGAAAACTATCTCTATCAATGTCAAGACCTTACCTGATCTGCCCGCCTCAATTTAAAGAGTTCTAATGAACTAGATACTGCTCCTACCCAAAAAAATGACCATCCCCCTCCTAATTATGTGTTAATAATTGTGTTTAAGTGGCACATCAGGAAAATAGAGACTGAAAAGAGTGCTATTCCCAGAATTCTGTCACCAATGCCATGGTCCATTATAAGAAGAACCAGAAGACCTTAATTGGGCCAGTAAAGAATACCATAGCCTACTTCAGTAAACTGAAGAAAAAAAGAAAGTGCAAGAGGAGTAATAATATAAACTCCTGACACATAATGACAATCCTAAAATTAATATACCAAATGCAACAAGGAGATATTACCCTCTTTGACATCAAAACACATGAGAAAAGAAGACTAGTCTGCTATGCCACCAATAATAACCTGCTCAACTGGCTAAAGGCCCACCATTAATGGCTGATGCCACCTTTATTGTCAGTCTCTCCATATTTTAACTATTCTGGGTCATTAGCAACTATTCTTATAATAAGTGTAGGAAAGTGACTGTTAATAGCTGCAAGTAAGACACAAGCTTCTCTTTCAAAGATCAAGAGTGCTGGGATTTTTAGCCAGCTATGATGGTAATACATGGACTACTGAAGGGTTCACAAGTTTTATACATGATTGTTAGTAATTTAATAATTTTTTTTCTTGTTTAGGATATGCACTATGGCGTAGAGTGGGTTTCTTTTAGAAAAACTAATCAAACTGTATGCACTATTAAATTAATAGTAGATATATATTGGATATTCTTGAGCTTATTTAATTCCTTGTGGATTGAGTAAAAGGTTTAACACTGAAAGTGTCATGAGGACATTTGATGGGAGAAGGTACAGATAGAGTTTACTTGAGATGATTTACCAAGTATTATATAAGTACAACTTTATAGAGCTACAGATGAAAAAATCAGAAATTGATGGGCTTAAAGTAGCACATGAAGAGATATTAGAATATTTATAAATTTATTTTAGAAAAATGATTGAGCTTATTTTGTCAGTTAGTCAATCAACTTGTTGTTGTTGCATTATATCAATAAAAAGGAGGCCATCAAAAAAGAGAGAGTTCTTTTCCTCAAAGTGAGTAATGATTATTTATTTGAAATTGACTAAAGATTTTTCTGTGTGATCTAGATATTGTTGTTTTATTTTTACCATTAAACATATTGGAATCATAAGAAATGGTGTTCCCTAAACATTGCCACAAACTTTACTAGAATATGTAAAAAACAATAATTTTTAAGAGCCTTGAAAGGAGAAGTAACAGCAGATGAACTAAGAGAAACTTATCACAATTATATTGATGAAATTTCTCCAGAATAGTAAGCAAACTTAATCATTTTGTAAATAAAGAAAAAATTGAGCCAGCAAAACTGCAATTCAATAAAATAACGCTTTCTGCAACCCTGCATTTGAAAATTATCAAGTTAATTCCTACAATAAGGTTCTCCTAATGGCCTATTTTGATGTTTTTCACCACCAAAGATTTATATGTGGAATGCTTGACTAAAATCTAGGAAAAGCTGATGAATACGTGATTGAGATATTAACTGCAAACCCTTGGCATAGGCCAACTAATTTTTCAGAGTGTTAAGGCCCCCTCTATCAGAAAGTGGCACTACAAGGGCTTTTTGAATCCAAAATCCATAACCAACTAGAAAAGTAGGTTCTTCCAATGCCAAGAAAGACTTGAAAGTGGTAGAGAAAGAGGGAGGACCAGAAGGATGGGGCCTTTGTTCTGAGGTAGGGTCTAGTAAGGGACCTAAAATAATAGGAGGAGACTGTTGTCAGGGGGAACTCCCACCAGGGGGAAGGAGAGAGGACAACTGAATAGATACAAGCCTCTTTTATGATCTCAGGGAGGGACTTTTGACAGGGTTCAGGGCCAACATGGTACAACCAGGAAAATTTTTCCCAGAAGACACAGGCATAGCTACCCATCTTCTTAAGAGGATCATCCAACAAAGTGCAGGAGGGAGCATGATTTTTTTAATACCAAAAGTCAAAAAAGTATGGATTGTTAAAATCCTTTGTTTATTAGAATGTATCTCTTACAAGGGAGAAAGAAAAAAGGGGGGGGGGTTTGGTTTTATTGCTCTATGTATCACCAGAAATTACAAGTAGCAAATTAATTATCATTGGTTAAAGAATACCTAGTTATGGATGACCATTTACTATTTTTTTTAATTGGCTTGAGTAACATAATCTGTTTCTTATTTGGAATAGTTACTGACTGGTTTCAAGAGTACTAGGACTGAGTCCCTGGGGAGGCTGGTTGAGCAAGCTCAACCACCTTCCCCTTGGAGGGTACAGCCCCCTGGGGCTGTATCCTACTCCTCTCCTTATTTTCCCCTTTGAAAGAAGGGTTTTCCTTTGTGTCATAAAGGGATTAAAAGGGGTTTTCAGATGGTTTTTACTATGAATTATAGAATACAGCTTTAGAGTAGACCAATTCTGAGAGTTTAACTTGGTTTATTGTCTGATTGGCTGTTTCTGGCTTGATTAATATTATGTTGGTATTATTAATTTTTTTTATGGCATCCTCTCTCATCAATTCTGGCTTCTGTCTTCCTTGCTATTAGGTTGTCCTTGTAGACTTCAAAATTGCCTAATAATGCCTTTATGGATTTTTTTGGGGAAGTGATCTTTGTTTGTGACTTTTTTGCTTTTGGCAGTTCCTTCAAAATAAGTTAGCATCCCTTCTAAGATTCAATGAGAAGACCAAGGCAAGAAGTAGCCAAAAATACAAGGTAATTTTCAATAAACTATCTTCCTTAGCCTTTCTCATAAGCAAGGAGATTATGCTTATAAAAGACTAACTTTAATCCCTTGCTTCACTAAAAATGAGGAACTTTGGAAGCCCTTATTGGACTACTTTAAGGCTACCTGGTTTGAGACTTTAGTAAAAGTAAAAAGAGGGGCCTGTAATAGTAAAATAGTATGGGACAAGCATGAACTTTGTAAGAATTAGGGGATGAGAACTAACTCTGCTCTGGAGTCCTAGCATAATAGATGAAAAATGAAATTGACAAAAGGGCTCCATCATTTGAGCTTTTCTTTTAGCACATCCAACCAGAGCAGCATTATACTGATGATGCATTGAGAGAGATTGAGCAAGGCCTCAAGACCACTCACCAGAAGAATTATAATTTCAAAAGTTAAAAATATCACCAAGATTGCTATTGAGATATATTACAGTACTAAGCTACCTATTTATCTTGAGAAGATTGCTCTTGCTTTTATGACCAGCACTTTTTTAATCTTGTCAAATTTTCATTTTTAAAGTCTGAATGGTTCTCTTTAGATTTTTCTTATTTTCTCTTTATTATTTCTTTTTTGGCTCTCTTTTATTTTTTAAAACAGTTTCCTAAATTCTGGATAATCTTAATTATTAAATAATAGCCAACTAGGCTATGTTTTTTATTGTAATTTGATTAACTATGATGATTGTTTTTGTGTGCATTATCAACTAATTATTAGGTATGTATCTATAAATTTATTGGGGGTCAAATAAAGCAAGTGTTTTTTTCATTTCTTTTATCTTTAAAATCTCTCTATCAATAGAGAAATTTTAAAGATTATTTCAATTGAAATCTTACAGAAATTGCATATTGAGACTACTTTGATCTAAGATTTTCCTGAATTAGATTTTTAATTTTGAGATAAGTATGGGCCCCTTTTGAACTACAAGTGTATTAAATGAGTAAATTTTCTCTTCTCTAATTAGATTGTTTTCTATAGCAAATTTTACATTAGGAATTTCATTTTAAATTGTATATAGTTTACAATAAAACTAGTTTATTTGATAAGAGATTGATAAATAAGTACATATAATTTGTTTAAATTATGGAAAAGTTGACATTGTTTTGTCTAATGATCATCTTAATTCACTTTTACTAGACACTAGATACAATGTACTTTATTAAAGTCCTATCAAAAATAATTTAAGTATTTTAATGATATTCCTCAAGTGCTTTTTGATTATCTTACCTCTGTTCTCATTTTGATTAAAAAAATGTTATGTTTTTAACAATTTTTTCCTAAATGTTTTCAACATACGGACAGTGTCATGTTGGAAAAGGGAAATTGAATCCTTTTTCAAGTAAGTAATTATATAAATCATAATCTTTTGTGTTCAAAAACTGTTTTTTAATTAATTTAAGTTCAAGAATGGAAAACCTAAAGATCAGTTCGGTAACTTTAGCTTAATTAAACTTTTTACATTTTAAATCATAGCTTTTAATGAGATTTTTGTATTAAAATGTCGATTATCTAACCAGAAATCGCATATCTTATACATCCCTTTTAATTTATGCTGAATTTTATATCTATGTTTCACTTTTTTATCCACTGTCACTGGTCCATATGATGATACATTTTTATCAAGTTTACATCTGTATAGAAAAAATTAAAATTTAAACTCTGCCTCAAAGGCATACCCTATTGCTAGTAGAGTTAAGGGTCATTGTACTAGACCGGCCAATTTATTGGGATTCCACCTCGAGTTTCGTCATCTATGAATTTTATAACCTTTAACGATGGTAAATTAGATTTAGTAGGTACTCAGTTAAACCTATTTAATTAGTAGATCATTTCCTATCTGAAAAGTAGAGATTTGAAACGGAGAAACTTTGGGAGGTTGAGGTAATTCTAAGTTTATACTAACCCTGATTTAGAACGTAATCTGGGTATAAAATAGTGATCAACTATGACAACATACCATATATATTGTTTGAGACTAGATACTGTCCACAGTTTTTACAGCCCACACTCTTATATAGGAAATTAGGCTCTCATTATCAAGGTTATCGCATCTGATGCTGAATATAAGTCATATCAATCAGACCAAAGTAAAATAATAGTCAAAATATATAAATATATATAATGATCATCCTTAAAAACTAGGTATAGTTAATATTCTAAACATTTTTTTCTACTACACGATAATGGGTTTTTGGATAGTATGATGATAGTATTTCGCTGATACTAAAAGATCATACTCTTTACTGCGTTGAAAGTAAACAAGTGGGCTTTAAAAATGTCGACTGTAGTATCTACAAAGGATAGGCTAACGAAAACTAACAAAGTCTTTAAATTCTTGGAAATAATTTGGACTATCTCACTTAGCTTAATACACTCAGGACTCATAATTTTATAAAACTATTGGTAAAATTTCAAAATTATATCATACCACTTGTTAACTTTGTTTAACTCGGAATTAAATCATTACAACACCTTCAACCAAATTGTAACTATAAATTCAAGGCGCTAGAGTACTTGGAACTCATAAAAAAGTTATAAAAATGATCTCATCAGTAACCAAGTACCTTATCCTCGCCGCCACCTCCGCTTTCGTAGTTCAGGCCAGTGTCACTGCTAACGATAGTATCCCTAAATACGATCATGTCAACTGTTTCTATAAGGATGGTCAGGTCCTCCCCATCGCCGAGAAGGCCTGTCTCCATTACGGTAACGGGGTCTGCTTCACGGCTGAAGGTCGTGTTATCACCTTAGATCGTTCCCTTTGCGATAAGTATAACCATTAAAATTAAACTATTAAAAAAATCTAAAACTTTTAGATCGCTACCAATTATGACTACTAGTGATCACTTCTATATTATCAAGTTTATGAATTATATTTAATCTATTACAAGTATTTAAAACTATCCTTTGTTCAAATCTACAAAGTAACCGCAGTCCTATCTTGAAAAAGACCAAGTATAGGCACACCGTTGTTCATATACAAAAATTTTATAAAAAAAGATCACTAACATCAGGTATCCCTCCCTCCCCATTACCTCTCACACTCTTACTCCTCGCCATCAATGACATTTCACTTCCTCCCCTTAGCCCGCCACCACCTCGTACCCCATTATCACTACCACCACTAAACTCTACCACCATCACCACTCTCTCACCTCGCCTTGCTTCACTCCTTATCCCTCATCCCCATCACTATAAAAATCATTGTCCTATTTTACACCCAACCCTACCATTATAACCAACTACTTCTTCTCATCCTTCCACTACCCTTAATAACATATCAGTGATAGATCTTTGACTAACTACTCTCCTTGCCTAGACTACCTAAAATAAACTCAATTTACCTTAAATCAACTCACCACCAACCTCACACTTCCCTCCAATCACCCATTATACTCTACTTATTATTGTAATTCACTTGAATCTAAAACACTGCCATAATCTACTAAAAACCAATCTCCTCCTAATCCTACCATCCTCATCACATATCTTATCCTAACCTCTTACCTTTTTATCAACTACCTCACCTCATCATTTCCTTCACAACTCATTAAGATCATACCATCCTTCCCTGGCTTAATCACCACTGTCATAATACTATAAGATTCCTAGATATATACTACCCTATACTTGCCACTATTTAAATACCTAACCCTATTTGAATTACCTTTAATACCATAATCCACCTACCTTGCCCTCATCTTAACATACTATAGAATCTACATACCTCATTCACATTTCAACCACCTATTGCCACCCAAGATTTGCTTGCCTCACCTCATTACCCAGACAGACTTCATCATGACTATCCTTTTACCTTGCCTCCAGCTTACTCTACTATGAACCAACCTTACCCCTATCTTATCTTACCCACCATCAATTATCTTACTCTCATATTAACCATAGTGTATTTTTGGGAACAGTTTGCTTATTTACTTATGTATTGTGATAAATAAAACTAAATGAAAAGTTTGTAACCAAGTTATTATAGCATTATCTTCAACCATGTAGATAAGTTTGGTCTTGTTAAGAGAATGACCTCATTACATGAATCTTGGAATGCCTCTTTGGCTCCCCATTTAGTTATTCTCCTGACTGTATAATTTGTTCTATATAATAACTAAAATTTTTTGATAAAGTTCCACAACTTGATAATTAATATCTTGTGTTACATAGAACAGGTAAAAAAATTCAAGTGGTAACTATGTTTTCAGCTTAAACATTAGGTAAAGATTTATCAATTCTAATTTTTTCAGAATTTCCATCAAAATGAACAAAAGATCCTTCTCAATTTTTAATCTAGTATTTATAAAATTAACTGGCTATAGTGTGTTTAACATCAATATATGCCCCAATAGTAGTTGACTGCTTGATGCCAACTAATAAAAGAATAAGAGCTTTGGACCACTTATAGACATTCCAAACTATTGGATCAAACTGTCATCAATTACAATCAATCTGACAATCTAGTTTCTAACATACAACCAGTTCTAGAGGTAAGCAGTAGCTCACTGCCTATCAGATATTATCAAAGATTATAAGAATCCACTTTCTGCTACTTATCATCCTTGGATTTATTAACTAATCAATTAAAATAAACACATAAGAATTAGCAGAAATCAGCTGCTCACTACTCACCAATTAACAAGTTGTAATCACAAGTAGCCACTTACCTTAACTAGTAGGTTTATCTATTATTGATAAAATTCATTATAGCAAAACCTTTTTTCTTAGCAGTAGGCAACTAAATACTGCCTTTCAATGATCTATAAAAAATTGCAAGTATTTGCTCACTGCAACTAGTATCTTTATCAATAAGATTAATATTCTGATCAACTTAAAGGTCTGTTTATTGTTAGTGGCAAACAACTTCTTACTGCTTGCTCATATAGTTTATTCAATAGTCATGATAGATAAACTAATGTCACAATTAAAGATTCAATCCCAATAAGATTCCCTATCTAAGTATGATCTAAGAAAATTTCCTCCAGTTTCTAATAAATAGCTTAGCAGTAAACAGGCGCCTACCATTTACTAACATATACAGATAAGGTAAAACATGTCTATTGGTGAATTTGGACATAGAGCTAATTATGATTATCAATCAAAATCCTTTCATTATCTTTTGCCTTACTATAGAATAAGGTTTTATATAATAATAAAATTTTCCTTACCTAACATTTATTATTGACTTATATTTAAATTTTTTTTAAGCAAGTTTTGCTTATTAATTTTATGCTAATCTTAGTATGCTTTTTCTTGATTACATTCTACAGTATATTCTTTTTAAGAAAATGATGATCTTTTTTAAACCCATAAGTTTCTCAGCCTCAAACAGTTATTTTTCCTTCCCCTTTATTTCATTACTAATAAAAACTCAGGGCTGCTATCAGATTTTTAGTATAGTTTGTTTACTCCCAACCGTCACATACTAATTACTAAAGCTTATATCTAAATTTGTTTACAAAGTTCATATTATTTCTTTGATATTTTCATATTTCCTATTCATTGTTTAAATTGTGTTTTCATGCTGACCTAATTTTCTGCTATGACATTATATACCTTAGATGCTAGTTTATCAATGCTAATTGACTAAAAATCATTTTACAGGATTCCTTATCAGACTGATTTCCAATTTATCTGATGTTCTATCAACCAAATTTTGCTAGAGTCTTTCAGGTTAACAAATAAATTACAAATACTTAGATTGGCCTTTATGAAATTCCTTCCAAATTAGGTCCCCCTTCTCAAGTAAAAAAACCATTGTTAACTTCTTATAAGATAATAATTACTTATTTTATAATTGTTGTAATTTTTTATACTTAGTTGTAACTACTTGCTCAAGAAACACTCTAAATTTAGTGTTTTGACAGTAGTGACAGCGGTCAAAATAACCACACTTTATGTCAGAACTTAATATTAGATTTAAAAATCTAGCCTCAATAAAATAGTTTTTGGAATTTGAACATATAAATATGTTACTAATATTTAAGTAGCTTACCTCCCTTCTACCTGGACAATCTAAAACATAAGAGACCCTGTTATGGACAGTCATAGTGCTTAAGATAAAATGAACCTTCAATTGGCAACTTTTAAGAAAATATCTAAAGCTTTTTTCCTTTAAAATTTTAATATTGCACCTCAACAACCTTCTCTGACTCCAAAACTATATAGTATAATACCTCTTATATCTTAATTTATTAATACTGCTTTTCTTTCTTATATTTTTGAGTAAATGAAGAAAAAAATCTCAACTAGGTGACAACTACCAGCAATCAATTTATCTAGATTGGGGTGGCTCAGAATCTTTGGGCAGGGAAGCCACTATACTTTTCACCAACAATGCTGATTGAATGTTGAACCTTGGTGTATAAAACAACCTCAATTCATATATTGGGACCAGTAAGCTTCAAATCTCCTTTAATGTTTTGAGTAAAAAGAAAATGATCTCTAGATTGCTCATCTCTTTTATAGTCACAAATAAGCTGTTACTGAATTGGATTGCAACTGTGCCTACAAGGATGTTAAATCTCAAGCTCCTTACAACATCAATTTAATAATCTAGACATGAGAATTGATGATTTGATAGTTTTCAATCCTACATTGTTTATTATCTGATCATCAAAAACTTAAAACCCTAAAGAGCTCTACCAAGAGGCTTATTTATCCAAACTCAAGCCCAGCACCATGTATTAAACAATCATGAAAAATATGGACAAACATTTGGCTAAGCATTATATGTTAAAGGAAAGAAAAAATAACCCAAAAATTGGGGAATCAAGATGTTTGCCAACCACCCTTCTTGAAGAGGAAAGAACAGAGGTTATTCCTGGCCTTCCTTTACCCCTCAGTCCTAAAACTTCTATCAAACCAAGGCTGAGGCCAGGTATACTGCCTTTAAAGTAATCCCCAACCTTTATGATCACAATATAGATTAAATTACCAGTGTCTCTATGCTTTTCAATAATACTGTCTAAATAAAATAGAGATAATTCTCTTAGCAATAAAAGCTCTTTTATTTCTTATCTCTTTACCACGTTTTGTTGTTCTATAAGTTTTTAATATTTAAGTGCAAATAAAATTTAGTTTCTGACTCTTATGTAACCCAGAACCAACCTGAAACTCAACTACCATCAATTGAAAATGGGTGTCTGGAAAATAACAATTTCTTGCCTAATCAATAGAAGACAAAACTGTTCAGAATCATCTTTGAAAATAATTTAGTTCTGCATGAGGATTTGAATTTAAGATGTCAGAATAATAATTGATGCTTGGGTTTTTATGATGAAAAAACCCACCATCTTCCAAATGTGGTTGTAGACTTCCTTTAACTTTCCATCCATCTTGAGGAGGGGACCCATGTTTGGCTTGAGAGCCTTCTGACAAGCGCTAATCATCCCCTTGTTCAAGTTCTGGCTGTATGACTTGAGATGGGTGTTATGGATTGTGGCTTCAGTTTTAGGGATTTATTAATGGTTCTTTGGCCAATTTAACAAATTCTGAGCAAGGGATTAAACTTTACTCCAGAGGATTACCTATTTTCATGTTCCCAATCAATGCTGCCAGTACCTTTATTTATAACAAAAAAAAATACAATGTAATAAAAGACAGAATTAGGGATAAGTTTTGTTAGAACTAAACTTTATCTCTCTTAAATGTCATTTAAGGTCAGATAGAGGAAGTATCTATCATGGTTGGTCCTTAGGTTTATAAGTTCCTGTTTTTCAATCTGCTAAACTTGTATTTTCCTTGAGATGCCCCATCAAGATTCAAATTCAATTTATTATGTTTACATCATCACATTCCATCCATGAGTTTCTAGTTAGTCTTAATTTTCCTATCCCCAGATTTTTTAAATAACTCACAAAAGTAATTTATCCTGATTTTGACAGCTTATAGAACTTTTAAGCTCAACTTGTGGTGATTCTATAACAGGTTTAACAAGAAAAAAATTTAGTAGATTCTTATTTAATAGGAGACTTTGTTTTTATATTATATAAATAGAGCAACCCATAAAATTAGCCCAATCATGCTAATAAACTTATAAGATCACAAATTTTTTAAATTATGTAATGTAAAGACTATAGAGGATAGATAAATCTAAATTTTGCTTTTTCTATCTGATCAAACAACGTGGTCAATTGCCTACTTTTGTTCCCACAATGTAAGAACTCTCCTCAATGATTTCAAGTAATTATTATAAAAATATCTACCTAGACTACCCCTAACCAACCAAACTCTTGAAAACAGTATAAAAATTTATAGAACCCATTACCAGGTCTTTTTAGTCTACAGTCTCTTACTCAAAGAGGACATGGCCCTGTACAAGCATTTTCAACATACTATTTGACCTAAGCCATTTATACTAGTTGATCTCCTTTTAAATTTTAGTGCTTTTTGTGGCCAAGAAAGATGTCTCTCTTTGTCTTGTTGCATATTATTAAACTCTCAATAAAGCCAAATTAAGATTCAAAATACATTGCCTCTCATTATAAAGCAATTAGATTTTTAAACTAATTATTTGCTTTAGTAAAAGTAATCTCTTAAGAGGTACAACCAGATCCAAGTCCAGGAGCAGAAAATTCCAAAAACATCTATTTAGAAAAACTACAGTTTCTACAATTGTGTTGTCTTAATACATAGGATGATATTCACACAGATTTATATCTAAATTTTCTAAATTTTATTTGCTAATCTCATTATAAGCATATATAATATATATTAAAATTATCTTTCATTATAGTGCATCTTGGTTCCAACAACTAAAGGATGTCAAGTTAGCGTTGGAAATTTTGAAACAAGCTAGAATTTTTTTTAACTAACCAAGTGCAGATTTATTCATATAAAAATTAGTTATTAAGGGAAATATTATCTTAGAGACAGAATCAAGTCCATTCAAAAAAGGTTTGTGCTGTTGTAGCCATGTCACCTAGACATAATTTGAAAGATCTTTGAGAGTTCCTGGGTATGGTAGCTTACAACAGAAGGTTCATAACCTACTGAAGTGAGCTGCTGGCGCCTCTCAATATGCTAGTTAGACTTGCAACCAAGAACTATAAATAGATCCTCCTTTAAAATAAAAAAAACTTCTAAAGTTATAGAATCTATTGTTAAAACCCTTAATTCTCTAGTATCCACAGGTTAGTAGAAATTCTTAAGAGGAAACTGATGCCTTGGATCTAAAAAATGGCAAAGCACTTCATATGATAATGCCAGCAGTGACTTCCTGACTGTGACCTCAAAGTAATAAAGGCCCAAGTATAGATGACAATGTTTCTTCCATTTATAAAAGAAATTAATCTCCCTTTAACATTGTATTAAGTGGCAGCGCTACTTGGAGAGTGATAAAAAAGTAAATTCTTTCCTGAACACAATTCACTTATATAACTTAATATCAATCATAAAACTCTAGATAAAGGCCTTGAAACGGTTTCTAATAGAATACCTAACAACAGTAACTATCATGATGCTCCCTATTCCTAAAATAAAGATTTTGATGGTGATTAAACCAGGAAAGTAAATCAAAGATACCAAAATAGGTCTTGCTCCCAAAAAGGAACCAACAAATTCTCTCAATTTTCTCAATCATATTGTCAAAAAAAGAATGCAATTAAGAATGATAATTATAAATTCTAAGACCTCTAGTTTTTAATTTTTTGGTTTTATTTAGTATCTATCTTTAATAAAGCTAAGTTAATACTAAACTATACTATAATTACTTTGCTGATTATATGCATATTTATACATAACCACTTTTATTCTCAGGTTCTAAACCTATATTTTAAAACCACTTAAAAGGTAGTTTAAGTTGTCTTGTTAAAGTTAATATGCTCCAATATTAATCTTTTTTTTCTATACATGAACTCCACTCTGTCTACAACAATATCTCAATTCTTAAGTTAACTTTTCTCAAAGAGAGACCTCATAGATTGGACCTCTCCAAAGGTTTGGTGTAGAAATTGTCTGCAAGCCTAGAAAAGAACTCTTTAATGTCAATAAAATCTCTTGACTGTGCAGTTGCAAACCTAAAGGACAAGAATACGTAAAATTAAACCAAGTCCTAATTGTTACAAAGAATCTTAAAGTTGAGTACCTAAAAGAAACTCACCTTAAGTTTATGACTTGGTTTCCAAAAGCTTTCATAGCTAAATCAACAAGTATAGTACCCTGCACCCAATGTCACAAATAAATTATCTATCTTCTAAGTCCCAACCTCATAATGTGTTGGCACAGTCCTAAAATAATATCAACCTCTTGAAAAAGAACATAAGATACATGAGTATATGAGAAACAAGTTCTGGTAGAACTCAATGATAAAGAATATTGGAGAACTCTTTAAAGTGTAACTGTGCAAGCAGTAAGGCCATAGTATGATCCTCACCAATTTTATCAACCCTACCTTGTTCAAATATCCCTTAATTCCTATTCCTTGGACACTGTCAGCCCTATGCCAACCACCAGAAAAGACCCCAAACAGTTTACATAACTGCATCATATACACCACCCAAGGGCCAGTATCTTAAGCCATCAAACATCAAGCTGGCAACGATGTTTGTTGTTTCTTAGGCTAAGAGATTTTGGGGAGCTTTAAATTGCCTGAATTACTCATTTTTAATAGTGGACCCAAATTGTTAACTCAAAGACAAAGTTATAAATAGGTCTTTGAGGGACTCCATATGATGTGACAACTCCATACCACTCTTAAGCTAATGATCAAGTTAAATGCCTCAACAGTTCACTGGTCAAATTCGTCTCCAAGCTATCCAAAGATTATCTAGTCCAATGGGCCCCACATCTGGCCTCAGCCCTCATGTCTGCTAATTAAGATGAACTTAAGAATCAGAAAAAAGCTTTTCAAACCCATATCTGACTAGAAGCTGGGCCTAACTTGTAAAAGCTTTTCTGTGCACCTAGAAGATCCTAAACTTCTTCCAATATTTCACTTAAAACTATGAGACTCGTCCTGAAAACCAAGAAGCTCATCTATGCCATGAAATAAAAGAAACCCAGGTGAATCCTTTACAATCATCTTATAAGGGGATGAAGTCTGTGACCTGAACTAAGACAAAAGCAAACTACAACTAATAAAATAAGACCTTTGGTGCTTGTCAAAGTCAGACACAGGTACAACATGTGAAATATCAGAGCTAATATAAAACTCCACTACAACACCACCTTACATCATAAACATCTCTTATTAACCTAATTGTGAATAGCTCAATAAAAATCCCAATTGACTATCACTAGTAAAAAAAGTATAGTATGATTTAAACAGAACTTTTCAAAAGGATAGTACCATTTCTTTGTAACCTTGCAACAGAGCATCTCTCTAGATATGTAAGATATTGCCTCAACTAAATGTAAATTATACCTATAATATTTAAGTATAATTTCCCAATCACCTAAAAACTTTCTTTTTGAAATTTTTCTTACCAATAGAGCCCCCCTATCTAGGTCAATATAACTATTGATAACTACATAAAGATGAAATATTTATGTTTGTAGTTTAATGGTATTTTTGTACTATATATAAGACTGCTTATTAAATACAGACTTATAATTCCATTGTTTTGGCATTTGATGCAGATTTTCTGTTTGCAAAAAAAGCCATCAATATAAATTTATACTGGTTCTCTTTTGAATTATATCATGCTCTATAGAGTCTTATTTTTTGTCCAATTCTTTGAGTTAATTCCTTCTTAGCTATTAGATTACTGTCTAAGATAATCAATCTTTGACAACTTATTATTTTCAAATATTTTGTCCTCTTTGTATCTCAACAAGCATTAAAAATTCTTTTACTTCAATCAGGATCACTTCCTAAACTTGTTAACTAGAAAAGAGTAAAAACATTCTAATATGACTAATATAAATCCACCTAATGCAAAAAAACCATTTGATACTCATGATCTTTACAGTCTATTTTCCAACTTATATAGTAAATAAGAATATTGTCTACAAGATTAGGATATGAATTATGTAAAGAAATGATAATACGTTTTATTCATAATTGCTGTAGTCCTTAAAACCCACACAACTAATATATATCTATACAAAGAATCATCTTTGAGAAATTGGAACTTATACTATTGTGATTGCACAAGATGAGCTTCTTTCCAAGTCTGAGTAGAGTAGCTCTAAAATCTGGTTTATAGTTCTATTGGCAAAACCTATCATCTATGTTAACTTTGAAATTGAAAAGCTCCAAAACTTGGCCTATAGTTTTAGTAGTATTACACAAGTTTTCTGTATACTTTGATAGTATACAGCTTTGAAATTCAGGCTTTAGCAGTAATCAATAATATACAAGATTTTTGTTAACATAGTTATTAACGTGATATTAGGGCTATAGTGATAGTTAGTTTAACAAAAGATTCTTTACAAATTAACAGTCAATAGCTTAAAAATTAACACCTAAGTAGTTTTTTGTGGCATGTAAGATTCTTGTTATTGTCAAAAACCATTCTGGACTTGTCACATTTGTCCCTTGTTCTTCCCTTATTCTGACTCCAACAGGTCCATCTTCATTTCAGATTTGATGGTACCCAAATTAGAAGGAGGATCACTTCAAAGATCCTCTTCCTAAATCATATTGTCAACACATCCCCACCAATGTTCCCTAGTCTTTGACACCCCACTCCGTTTTACAAATAAACATATTCCAACATACTCTTCCATAGAACAAAGAACTTGTAACAAATCCCTACATAAGAACACTCCCCACAACCATGGTCGCAACATTAGCATTAATATGATTCTGAAATTAAGTCTATAGTAGTTGGTACTACATAATAATCTTTACAACTTTACTACTAAATATCTCTAAAATTTGGTAGAGTAGTAGTTGGCACTAGATATAATCCTTGTTAACTTTTATATTTATTAGCTCTGTTAGTAAAATAGATAGTAGTAGTTGGTACTAGATAAATTTATTACTTATCTAAATGGTCAATTGCTATAAAACATGGCAAATAGTAATATATGATGCTAAAAAAAATTATGGCTAGCTTTAGAACTAACAGCTACTAAATTTATGATATAGCATTAGATGTTACTACACAAGATTCTTATTAACTTTTATATAATGGTCCAATAGTACAGCCTGTAGCATTACCTTACCACAAAAAATTAATGTCAACTAAGTACCATCCTGTTATACACAAAAGCCTTGATTACTAAAACCCTAAAATGTATCATGCCTAATATTATAATTGGAGAGAAATCATTTTATCAACGCCTCAAATGGTATAATCCAAGGTGTTTCTAATTCTAACTAAAGTATACAGTCAAGTTAATAGATTAATCTCTTTTTTATTTAAACCTTATCAACCCAGGACAAGTATCAAAAATTTAATTTGACACTCTTTCTAAATAAGATATTCATACCAAAAAATTGGTTTGCTTCTTTGTCTTTTTTTTAGTCCTAAATTATGGCTTGTTTCTATTTTTAGAAATGCCCTCTCATAATAGCCTCAATGACTTGTATCTCAGTATGGATATAATTAGACTTGATCTCTGATGGCATAGGGGATATTTTATAAAGCTCTGAAATTTGGGACTAACTCATGTCTGTTAGGGCTTTGTAATTAAATTTTGGGACTCTAAAACAAAGATCTAAGTTATATTTAATACTTCCTTAGCAAGAACATCAAGGCCATAACTTATCCTTAGGGGTATGCTGCCACCAATGCTTTCAAGCACATGAATAGAAATGTAGAGAAATTTTCTTAATGAGCATCTTATTCTAATTTACATAGAAAGCTGCATAAAATATTTTGAAATATATCTAATATTGTTTGTCTAATATAATTAGATATACAAGCTTTAACTAGCAAGCCATATCTGTCAAGGCAAACTTCAATGTACTACCCACTTCTTTAAATCTTCTAATTTTCTTTTATGTTAAAAAAAATCACTTTAACAAACTTTTTTACTAAATTTAAATTATTTCTTTTATTACTGTAATCTTGTTTTATGCTCACAGAGCACTTTTAATCTTTTTTAGAGCCTGTTCTATTATCTTCATCACAGTAAATATATGAATTGGGACAACTTGTTATTAATCTTCTACATCTTTAGGTATCATGGGTTTCCTTTTAAGAGGTAGAAAAGCTCTACAGATATCTAATATGATAAGTGGTGAAAAGCCTATTTGTTGTGGGACCATTTGATGAAAAGATTCTGTTATGTGCACTATCTTCCATTCTTTTATATTATTATTTTCAGGATTTAAGGATTTATTATAGGGCTCTTATCTACCTTTACACTAACCCATTTAATTTTTGATGATAATACAAAGTTATCATTTTTAATTTACTTAGATAAAAAAACAGATCCTATGCATTTGACTTAACAATCTACTCCATCTGTTTTGTTATGGACTGAGCAACCTTGTTGACAATTGATTTTGTTTATAAAGAATTTCATCATTTTAAATTTATTCTAAGTACTATTTTAAACTATGATCAGCTTTCTTAAAGTGATCTACTACCACAAAAAAGTATTTAGATTTTAGTTCTTCAGAACTAACTTGTGATGTGAGACAATGTATATTATTAGTACATATTGGAAGGGATATAATTCACCTACTAGTTTCAGTAGTTGGTATCCTATTGCTGTTGACTGAATAATGCACCTATCACATCCTTGTGTTGCTTGTTGAATATCAGTGAACAAATTTTTCTAATAAGAATTTCTCTTTGATGAAGGCGTAAAGCTTTACTTAATTTTAGGTCTTTTATCATCCCTAGTTATTATGGTAATTATATTATTTCTTTATTAAGAATCTACAAAAATTAAATTTTGTTTATGAAACTTATATTGTACCTTTTTTGATATACTCATCCTTTGTTTTCAAGAAGAAAAATTCACAATTTAAAAATTCTGGAACAATATTATCCTTTTTTGACTTTTAAAGTACTGTATTATTGTGTTATTATATAGTTTGACTAACCTATTGAGCTTTTAATTTAATTATGGTGAGTTAAAAGGATCTTTTGAAGTGCACATTTAATTAAAATTTCAAAATTAAATACACATACATATGATTTAGAGTCAAAAAATTCATATAATACTTTCAGATCAAATTTTTCTGTTGCAATATAGTTACTGTAGGAAATTATTGTTGAAACTCTTAGTAACAAGCAGCTGACGGTCAAGATGGATAACAACTAAAATTAAGACCTATAGAAGTAAGGACAAAGGATCTGGGTAGATTAAAAGACCCTAAGGTCAATCTATAAATTCTAAATCAATTAATAATTTTGTTTAACATATATTTTCTACCTAGATTAGAAACCACAAAAGAGTTAACATCTAAACCTTCTTTTTAAAAATTTAATTGGTTTCCTACACCATATCATCTTTTTTAAACTTTTAAATAACAAATTTAATCATCAAATCTAAGACTTTTCTGTCTTGAGACATTTTTGCAATTTTCTTTATCTTTCAATAGCCTGTAATAGCTTGGCATGCCTCTTAGAGCCAATAATAATATTATCAGTCAAGATGGCTTCAAGTTTTTCTCATCAGTGGCATATGATATCATTTGGAGGTTTATTCATCTAAGGCCTGACTTAGGACCAATTGCCCCCCACAAATTCCTTGCCAGTTAGAATCTGCTACAACTAAAGGAACTTAGAGTTTTCTTTGTTAGGTGCTTAGAACAAATTTCTGTTCTGAAAGGTGATTCCTTCTCCATGGTCATTATCCCAGTCTCTAATATGGTTAGGAAAGTCTACAATTGCATGTTAGCAATTACCTAAATTGTAACACTAACATATTGCAACTCATCAAAAGCAATTTTACTAAATCACTAGTTTTCCTCTTCATGTATGGAAAAATATTGTTTTCTCTGCTTTAGTCAATTTATCTATTCATTTAAACTAACTTTCAACTGTAAGTCACTCCTCTAGAGCTGAAGCTAAGGACTTTGGTAGTTTTATTATTCAGCAATCTGGTTAATTACCCTTTTCCATAATTGTATTATACTCTAGTAATTAATGAAAATCTTGCAACAATATATAAATTATATAATAGTAAAGACAAAAGTAAACTGTAAACAATGTAGAAAAGGAATCTTTTGGTTTTTATAAGCCTTTTTGTTTTCTATATCTTTTTTTCCAATATCTCAAATAGAGGGGAAACCCCATCATATTAAATCTATTTCATTGTACTCCTATTTTAAACTCATATGATCACTCAAGATATTTTTTTTAGGAATAAAGAAATTCTTATTATTTTAATGTTCCCATATGTTATTGCATTATGTCCCAATTTTGCTGGTTGTTGTATTTCTTGACCTCATAACTCTTTATCTTTTCTTACTAATTTAGACATTGTTTATCTTTTAAGATTGATCAGCTTCTTCAACTGCAACATCTATAAATTTTGTTAATAACCTTTTTTCTATCAGTCAATGTATCATAGATACTGGCATTCATATTGACTACTATTATCTTTTGCAGTATTGCAAGATTTAACAATTAATCTGCTTTTGTAATTTTTATTCTATTTGATGTCATCTCTTAGTCATTCTGACATTACACTTGAGCTTATTATAGGTCTTTACTATATTCTTTTTACTGGCATTAATGTCTTTAGTGAGTTCTTTGTTCAACTCTTTTTGTTAATCAATATGTTAGCATAGTCTCTTATCCTAAGATAATACCAATTTCAAGTGTTGTTTTCATCATCTGTAATTTGATTTAGTTTCACATTTTTTCCTAATCTTGCTTTACCACAGTTATGGAAATCTGTTTTTGATCATTAAAAATAATATAAAATGGTTTACACTACAATTTCATCATCTACCTTATGTTTATTAATTAGATTTCTGCAATTCTTATGTCAGACAAATCATTATTTTTATAATCACATCTCTATAGTGTTTGGATAAATTAATACTAGATTTTAATTAAACATCCCTTTTGACAACCAAAGGCTGCATTGTAATTTGGATTCTAATTTACATCTGTTTTCTTTACTCAAGTGAACTTTTACAGCGATTTTTATATTAATATAAAATCATTAGTAAATATTCTGTATAATTAATCATTCCTGAAAGCTCTCAACATCTTTAAATACCTAAGTAATTTAGTATAAACAATTACTTCAGTCCTTTTTATTTGGTGCTATTTTTTTTATAGAATAACCTGATGCCTTGACATATCTCTTCCACATAGTATCATTTGAAAATATTGATCTCAAGGTTCACCTTACAGATTTTTTAAAGATTTTGGCTACATTTTGTCAATGTTGTTCCATAGTTGGAGTAAACCTTAAGATACTACTAAATTAGATAACATAATATAAGTTGATAATAACCATTAACTCATCCATAAGTTTCTAATAAAAGCACCAGAAATCCTTATGCCCATTAATAAAACCTTTTACTGTAAATGAATAATGGACTTATGAGTGCTGCCTTTTATTTTGAATACAATATAACCCCTAAATTGGTGATATCCCTTATAATAATTAATTGTTGTAAAGTGTTTGTACCCATAAACAACTAAATTTGATTTTCTACTCAATTCATCAAATATTCAACTTTGGTAATGTCCTTAATTACCTTTAAAATTCAATAAAAACATAGATAATCTTATCTAGTTTCTTCACTTAAACCATTTGAGCTGCAAACAGACTTTTTGATAGTTTTTTAAAATGCACTCCTTTTCTTCCTTATCAAACTTACCATTGTTTAATCATTAATGTCTAAATTGGTTCCGGTTATTCTTAAGATATATAAATTTACTAGATCACTTTCACTTACTTAAATCTTTGTACATATTATTAGTAGATCTCAAATCAGATTTAATATTAACAAACATTTATCTTCTTTGACAAGTTGACAAAAAGCTCTTTGCTTAATATATTTAATTTTTAACATATGTAATTAATTAACAAACTTTGCACAAAAAAGAGATGTACCTAATCCATTAGATTTTAATCTTTAATTTTTCTATACATGAGTTAATCACAAGTTTCATTTGTATCACCTTTCTATAATACAATCAAAATATAAAAGTATAATCAATATTATACCAGTAAGATAATTGTTATACAAGAAATAACCAATATCCTTTATTATATAACTTATTAACAAGGTTATTTTAATTATTATATTACTAAGCTGGCTAATAATTTAAATTTCTGAGAATCCTAGCCTCAACAATTTTTTTGTTTATTTTTTGTAGACAAACTCCAAACAAGCAACTGTAATTAAATTGTAATAACACAAACAAGAACTGTACTATGAATATTTAACCTTTTATCAATTATTAAATTTTTAGTCATTATTGACATTAAATGATCAGTTTTTTCCATCTCTCTATACATAAACAACAAATTACAAGTACACAACTGAAACCCTATTCTTAGTAATTTTTCTTACAATTCTCCAATATAAATTATAGACAACAGAATTGAATCCAATCAAGAAAGGCCATTATCAATAGATCTCTAGTGAATATCAATGCTAGTCAAATGATCACCATGTTGGAAGAAAAACCAAAAAGCACCTATATTAAAGTTTTTGTAAAGCCTCCAAATTAATCCAGAATTTAAAAACTACTGTTGCCTATTTCTATAGTTGAAGTTATTTGAATCTAGGACATCAATTATACATAGTGATGATATTTCTTGAAACTAAGGAGATAGTGATTCAATAACAAGTGATGACTTATCCCTATGATCATCATAAAATAGATCTTTAACTAATCACAAGTACCTTTGGCTAAATTATTAAAAAACTTAATAGTTTTTTTATAAAACTAAGTTGTAGTACCACTGAGACAAGAACATTATCAATTATAAACTAGTACCTTGCTACTACCTCCAAATCTTAGATTCCTTTTCTTTGAACCATATAAATTATAGCTATCTTTTTAAAAAAGTATGAAAATCTTCTCTTCTAATATTTATCTTTTATCCACTAGGTTCTCTTCTTATAGATAAAGACTAAACCTATTTAAATATATTAATAAAGTAGTTTTTTGAATAATTGCAGAAGATGCTTCAAAAAAAAATGGTACTAGCCTTCATACCAATCTACACTATCCTTATCTGATGTTACATCTTTGGAGTTTTTTTACATGGTGGTGAAGTGTAATGGTTTTGTGTTGATGATGGGGTGTGAGGTGGTAGTGGGGTAGGGTAGGGTAGGGGTAGAGGGTAAATTAAAATTGATGATGAGTAGAGTGAGAGGTGATGGTGAGGGAGAGTGAGAAATTTTATAGTTGTGATGATTTATCTCAGGGGGTCTCATGTATAAACAATTATGTGACAATAATATTTTTTATATAGTTTGGGTTTACTTATAGAGATTAAGTGAGGATGGTTTAAAATTTATGTAAAAATAAAATCTTATAACAAAATATAACAAAAGTGATTCCCAAGTAGAATTCCAATTTCAATTTATTATTCTTGTTGATGGTTTTAATATTCGAAGGTATACCCATCACAATGGAATCGATCAATGGTGACAACACGACCGTCAGCCGTGAAGCAGACCCCGTTGCCGTAATTGATGCACTCCTTCTCAGCGATAGGGAGGACCTGACCATCCCTGTAGAAGCATTTAGTATGATCGTATTCAGGGACACTGTCGGTAGTAGTGACACCGGCTTGTACTAGGACGGCAGAGGCGACGGCGAGGATGAGAAACTTATTTACTGAAGAGATCATTGTTTTGTAATGTTTATGAAGTTTAAACTCACTAGTGCTGTGAATTTATAGCTACGCTTTGTCTGAAAGTGTTGTAATAATCTAATTCTGATTTGAACAATGTTAGTAAGTGATACGATTTGAAAATTTGTCCGACGGTATTATCAATTATGAGTTCGGAGTGTTTCTAACTAAGTGAAATAATCTAAATTATCTCTTAGGGTTTATTTTTATCGATATAGTGTTCGTTGACTTACCTTGTGTTTATTTTATTTGGACTCAAACAATAGATGGTATGTGATTATATTGGGTTGGTACAGAATTATCCAGAACTTTTGCCTAAATTGTTTTGCAAAAATATTTTTGAACTGATAAAGAAATGCTATTTTCTAGGACCACTGAATTTATCTAGATACTAGACCGCGATAAAATGAGGGTTAATACCCAAGTCGAGAGATTGAATTATAAAAATATCATGTTACTAATCCGGCCTAAGAAACCTGAAAAATTCTGTGCAATAGTTCCGGATTTTCTGCACCGACCCAATAGTTACCAAAATTTACGAAATACAAGACCAGCTTAAAGAACCTAAATTGGACTTAAAACAAAATATAAAAAATAACTTTCGAGTAAATTGAGCCTTCAGAAAAAATTTAATTAATCCTCTCAATGGTGAGTCGTGGTATAAATTAAGCCAGACGTATTTCTCCATCCGTAATATTAGTCGCAAATTATCTAAAAAAGATAATGCCAATTGTTTTACGTGACGTTACACTAGTGCAAATGAGTAAATTAAGTCTAGAATGATGTTAATTGAATTAGAGCAACTTCTAAAATGCTTAGGGTCCAAAATTAGTTGAATTTCGATATTACCCCCCAGTTAAAAAAGAACCATTATACACGAACCCAAAGTTTAAAAATAGAAAAATCAGAATTTTAATTAAACGGCATCAGTTTTAATATCAAAGAGAGAGTTTGAGGGTAGGTGTTGGAATTTGCGTAAATCATATTTGGCACGCACCGATTGCTTAATAGTTATCAATTATTTGAATTGAGACAACCAAAATTACAGTCCTAATTAAAGAGCTGCATTATCAAATTAAATTGATAATATTTGAGTTTACGGATTAATTTTAGACCATAGTCACATTTTCAAGCTAAGTGTAATATCAATTAGTATGATACTTATATAAAATAGTTTTTTAGCTAAATTTTTAAGTATCTGAAACTATTAATAAAAAATTCTTATTAAATTTTAATCATATATAAATGTCTTTGAGATCCTTTCTATTATCCATCAATGGTTTAAATTGTTTTATCAACTAAATTAAACTAGATTGATTAAAAGTTAGCTTAAAAAACTATTAGACAAGTGTGGAATATTTACAAGCTACACTTGTGCCTATTTCTATATATTATGATTAGCCTATGTGACTATAGTTAATAGTACAATAGTAGCTTAGATACAGACAATAAATTAAGCCTTTGTTCTAAATTACTAATAAAGACTAGATCATCTAATTAATTGATCTAACATATAGTTAACCCTTTAATAGAGGCCAATACTTGCTGAGAATCTATGCATAGACAAATCCTCAACAAGAACCCTTGATTATATTAATAATTGGCTTGGGTAAAATAATACTAATAATTATACTTAACTTATTAATATTATTAATATCATTCTTATTTAAAGCAATTAAATGCAATCCTATTTTACTTATAAATTTATATAGAGTGACAGACTTGACAAGAATGCAGCCAAAGACCTATTCTTGGCAACAACTTATAACATAAAGGAATACTAATCAAATAAGACATCAATCAACCAAATCATAAGCAATTACCATTATGAGAGTGCACTTAGCAAAGAACCTCAATGAGTTCAATTCTCAACAAGACCCAACTTTATTCTGATTCTCAATAAGAACTTACTCCTATTTAGTAGGAGAATTATACCTTGAATCTAGACTACATCTTATCAACAAATACTATTTTAGACAAACCTAAAAGATGGTGATCCAAGTAACTATGATGGCTTATTCCTATAAGCATCCTCAATAAGATTACACCTAAACAAAAAATACTCAAAGCTGGTTGGATTTAAGATGATGATAAGATTCTTTGATAATTACTATGTTATAGTACTACCAGGACTAGAGCACTTGAGACTTAAACCCAGTACCTCACTAATATTTTCAAAGCCTAGATTCCCCTTCCCTTCAACTATATAAACCCCCCCTCTTTTCCCCAAGATAAACATACAATTTTCTCTCTCTCATACTGCCATTGCTGCTCTTAAGCCTTATATTTTTTTACTAGAGTTGAGTCTTGAACTAATACTATACAAAAAGATATAAGAAATTTCCTAGCTAGAACTAGCTAAACAAGAACTTACCATAGAAGAAGAACCTAGCTACTAGTCTCCATACTAGTGACCACCTCCAGACCTTACCTGAAAGCTAGCATCTCTGTAAAAGTTTCACAACAAGATTATTTTTATGGTACATTGGTATAATGTATAGAACTTAATCAGATAACTATTTTAAGACTATGTGTGTTATTAAAAGTAAATTTGTATACTTAAGTTCTGGGCTATAAGTAATCAGTGTGCCATAGAAGATATGATTCATTTGTTGCTTCTATTTATAACTGAGGGTAAGTTTAAATTAGATTTTTCTATTTTATAATTAGATATTTGACATATTTCCAATTAAAGAATTATCTCCCTCCATAGAGTAAAAATTTTTATAACCATATGAGACCTTATGTATAGTCTTGAAATTTTTTAAGAAAAATAAGTAAAGGTCAAATAATAAGATTTAAAAACCAGAAAAAGTTTCAGAAATTTGCCCTTAACTAATTTTTTAAAGAAAATATTAAAGATTGTACAGAAAATCCTGAATGATTAAGGAAGAAGTTTCTTCTAATTTACATCAAGGGGTACTGATTTTAAATCTTATAACATTTTGTTTATAAATTTAGATTTTTTTTTTAATTATCTAAATAGTATTAATCTTGACCTAATTGAATTCCATCAATTCTAAAAAAACTAAATTCAGAGCTATTACCTTTAATTTTAGTTAAAGAGAGTTTGAGAAATTTTTAGATAAAGGTATGACACAAACTCTGAGAAATTACTTGATGAAGGCAAGGCTACTTATAAGAGAGAAAATATGTAAATGATTTATATGGTATTAAAGCTTAAAAGTATAAATATTTCTAAATGCTGAGTCTTAGAATATTTAAGCATAGATGCAATAGTAAAGCTTTTACCAAATTAAAAAAAAAAAGAAATATCTTAAAGTCAAATTAAATAGTGATTAAAATGTGAATCAAGTGGTCATTGAATAGATGAAAGAAAATCAATTATTATAAGTCTTTAATGATAATCTAAATAATGAAGAAAAATGATGTGTAACTTTAAATCTAGTCCATATCAATGTGACTATATCAACAGAACTGGCAAATAGTTTTAATAACTAATCATCTAGATACAAAATTAATGAGACTTGAGAAAAAGTAATGTTTAAGACAATAAAACTGATGCTTTTTGTTATGTAAAGTTCAATCATGAGATGTCAAAAGATTATATCCTTATAAAAAAGATAAAGAATTATTTTCAATATCAAATATGTGTTGAGAGCAACTCTTTAACATATACTGGTGAATATAAGTCATATGCACACTTAAATGAGTATTCTCATACATATGAAACCAATCTTAATATACAGAAGTCTACCAATAAAGAAAATCAAGTAAATAAATAGATAAGTAGTTAAGTCTAAATACAATAATTTGGTTTTATTAATAACAAGTAAGTGAAATTAAGACCTATAGCAGAAATTATTTCTTAAGACACATTTATATGTAAACTTGACTACAATAAGAAAAAAATGTTTTAAATATTAAAGATTTAGTCTTGTATAAATGATCCCAAATTAGGATTTTATTTAATTTATTTTGTGATCCTTTTAATGATAACTTTACCAATAGCAAGATCTCCTTGGGTTTTAACTGAAGATAG
>CAOJZF010000013.1:0-20426 GCA_948465475.1 Thalpophila matura
AAAGTTTATTAGTGTTAGTTTATTAGTATAAATATTTTACTGTAATTAACCAGGCCCTTGTTTCACGCTAATTTATTGCCGTGAGCCTGATTAACGCCCATTTGTAACTGCGTTAATATACAACTTAAATTATCCCATTGACTTTATCCCGACCTCAACTTGTACTAATGCCATTAACTCTTTGGTACATTGTTTGCTATACTTACTTCTCATAGAAATGCGTATCCGCAAGCCTTACCACACTAGGAACGCACCATCCCCTCAGGGACGCAGGCCTGTAAGTACCTATTGATGGAACCACCAATAGTGACCAGGCTGGATTTCCCACATATGTCCTTGTAGTATGGGTGTTCACTATTCACACCTAATGCTTCTTAAGTAGGAAAGTAAGCTACCTGATACAGTAAGGGGAAACGGGGTCAAGCAAGTGGGAGTGGCGCTCTTAATTGATAACAAGCATAATATGTGGTTGAGCATAGTTACGGTGAAGATAATACTAAACAGTGGACTTAAGACGGAGATTAACCCTAATATGTATATAAATGGTAATTGGGTTGAGTAGAGGTGTTGAATAATTACGGCTGGGGGGGAGCCTTAGGAGTAATTAATTGGAGGGGGAAGGGGTTATGGAGGAAGTTGTAGGGGGTTATGGATGGGGGCAAGAACAATTGTAATTCTAATTCTAGGATTTACAAGAGCAGGCTTGAATGATTGAATTGATCTAGTTCAATTCAATATTGCGCTATTTGTTAATGGATTGTAGTTATTTAGGGTGGATAATTGTTGTACGCTATTTACTATAATACTAGTTCTAACCTAGAAAACCTAATTCAGGATTTATGCTATAATGTAGAAAATTTAATTATAATAAAAATAGAGTGTTTATTTTCAATTGAGATTAGGAACTGATAAGGAACGCAACGGGAGTAACAATCAATTACGCGTTGATTGGCTAGCGTAATTATTTGTTCTTTGTGTTACGGTAAGGATTGCACTGACAGGAGGGTTTTGCATCTGGAAACAGGGAGGGTGATTCTGAGCCTAACTACAGTTGTAATATAGGATTTTCCCATACCTACTAAACCTATCCCACAACCCCCTCACTATCCAAAAGGTACAGTGCTTGGGGAGTTTCAAATCTCTCAGGTATCCAGATACTTTAATAAAATAAAATTGTTTTTAATATTTTTTTGTATCACTTTAATTATTGAAAATTGTTTAGAGAATTTGCCACATATAGACAAGGTAACCTGGAAAGGTTTATTAGGAAAATGGGCAACCTTATTGTTGAGTAACAAATACAATGTAGAACTTAGTGAGGTAAACTACATATCAAGCTTAACAATAAGAAACCCATAAAGAGCTATGTCCCAAGGTATTCTTGGGCAGTATGGAAAGCTGTTATAGAGGAAATTCAGGAAATTGCAAGATATAGAATTTAATGAACCCTCTGATAGTCCAAATGCTGTACCAATAGTATGTGTGTAGAAAATGGATAAAGTTACGAGAGTGTGTATCAATTTTTGTATGGTGAATAAGTACATTGTAGACAATGCACACCCACTGCTTAGAATTGAGGACCAATTTAATGCAATGGAAGGCGCAACAGTGTTCACCACCTAATAAAAGACTAAGGGGTGTCACCAGATGAAATACACCCCAATTCCAGGCAAATAAAAGACTTTACCACTCCATTGGGGGCTGTTTCATTATCTAGTGCTCCCCATGAGGATGAAAACCTCAAGGGTCATATTCCAAAGATTAATGGAACAGATTTTGGGGCTACTACAGCCACAATGTGCAGTTGTGTGCATTGACAATATCACCATCTTTGGTAAAACAATGGAGCAACACATAAAGTACATAGAGGCAGTCTTAGAAAGGACTAGCCCAAGGAAACTCAAATAAACATGAGAAAATGTGCCTTTGACCAAGGCAAGTGCAGGCGTTGGGTCATGTGGTCAGCAAGGATGGTATTAAGACCAGTCCTGCGCTGGTGGAAGGGATCAGGAATAAATTGCCCCCTCACCAACATTACAGAGGTCCAAGGGTTCCTTGGCATAGCCAATTCATACCAAAAAATCATTCAGAATTTCGCAAAAATTGCAGAGCCACTGACCAAGCTGACCCAGAAAAAGTCAAGAGGAGCTTTTGTTTGGGGAAATTGACAGCAAGAAGCATTCAATAGCTGAAAGAGGTGCTAACAAAAAATCCTGTGCTTCAATATACCAATATGAATAAAGAGTTTAGTATCAAGACTGGACACATCAAATGTGGAGATAGGGGCGGTCTTGTCACAAGATCACAAAATAGATGGAAAATCCACCATCTACCAATAGCATTTATAAGCTGCACACTATTCACTGCAGAGCAGAATTATAGTACTATCAACCAGGAAGGACTGGATGTCATATGGGCGGTTAAAAAGTTTAAGACTTACATATATAATACTCACTTTATGGTGATAACCAATCATCATGTCCTAAAGGCCTTAAGCAATAAGGTAGAGTTAGAAGACAGGCTAATGAGGGCTGCAGAATACCTGATGCAGTACAACTTCACCACCAGGTACCAACCAGGTAAAGATAACCAGTGGCAGACTATTTGTCCCAAGCCGCTAATATGGTGATAGAACCTATCCAAGAGGAGATGAAAGATCCCAAGAGAAAGATGGCCAAACAAAATAATTGGCTGTTTGTTCCAAAACCTCAACAAGAGAAGCTTGTGAAGTTGAGCCACAAGCAACGCATGGGGCACCTCAAGGCCGCCAAATTAATTCCCTTCCTCCAAAAAAAGATATTTCTGGAAGGGCTTGGCAGGAGATATTAAGAGGGGCATCCAAAAATGCCAAACTTGTAACCAGATGGACCCAGCAATCAGTTACCAGCTGTTAAAACCCATCTCTGTAGAAACCCTTTCCAACTGGTGTTGTTGGATACAAGACACATAGCATCCCCAGACAGGAAAAAATATTACTTTGTGTTGGCAATTGACCACTTTGCCCAATGGGTGGAGATGCAAGCTATTACTTTAGAACCTTAGAGAATATCATGGGATTGGATAAAGGATTGCCTGGTATACAGGCATGGTTGCCCAGCAGTTATTCAAAGTGATGGGGGAAAACCATACATCTCTCAAGCTATCATTTTTTTCTTGAGAACTAGGGAATCAAAAATACAGTGGCAGCTCCCTACCATCCCAAAAGTAATGGGATGGCCAAACGGACCATCCAAACCTAAAAGAGATAATGCAAAAATTAAAACTATAAAATATAAAGGAATGGAAAGAGCACATAAACTTGGCAGCAACTGCTTACCAATTAGTGCCCCATCAAGCCACAGGGTTTTCACTATTCATGATGATCTAGGGTAGGGAGGAAAACATTCAAGAGAAAATTCCCCTAATCAGCTACCAATCCTATGACAAGTACAAAAAGGCAGCTGAGTCATGTGTTGCAAAGCTGACCAAAATCCACTGGTTGGCCCAAGCGGCAAATCAGAAATATCAGGATAAGATGAAAGCTTATCACAACCAAACCAAGATTGGTAAGAAATTAGTGCCCGCTTTTGCTGTGGGAGACAAAGTATAGATTAACATCTGCAGGCGGATCCTAGACATCAAGCTGGGAAGGGTCAAGTGGATTGGACCCTGCAAGATAGTAGGGATGACCCCCGGCCCATTGTACAACCTCAAGTACAACCTGGGGGACATTCTAATAACCTATGAACAAACCAATCCCCAGCAGATGAAACTAATCAATGGAGAAGCCAGTTAGGAAGGCTTGTCTAATTAATTTTCTTTTCCCCTACAAGGGGTTTTTCTTTCCAAATTAATAACAAGACCACAACCAACAAAAGTTGCAACACCAAAAAAAAGTCTTCTAATTTAGGCCAATAATTCAAAAAGCCTTGGGGAAATAATGCTGTAACTCCAAACACAAGCAGCCAACAGGCTCAGAAGCAAAGCACCAAACCAACCGGCCAAGCAAGGCACACAGATCCAAGGGGACCGGTGGTCCAACAAATAACCAGAGAATTTTGACTTTACATTAAGGAGTTAGGTTTTTCCAACTAAACATAGATCAAGTCTGAAGAATAAGTGATATCAGGATCTTTCTCAATAGAGATAAAAGAGTTGCCATCTCCCCCATCATCCCTCTCAATTTTTTTTTTCAAAAGTGTTATTCAAATAAAACCTAACTTCCTTACCAATTTCTTTACCTCATTATCTTACTACCAATAAAATCCTGTATATTGCATCCTAGACCCAATCACCTAGACCATGCTGGACAGGATGTCTTTGAGCTACTCCCGTTAGTGACACAGAACATGGTTCAAAAAGCTATTGCACCTAAGTCTACATTGGTCTTAACTGCTCTCTGCAAACACATCATTACTATGACCACTGAGCAGCTCAAGGCATGTCAACTCTTACTCAGCGGACACCCAGAGAGAATGGCTGCTCTAGAAGGGGACTTGCTGTCTGTGGCCATTGGCCAGATCTCTACAATGGTTGGGAAATTCTCCAACAGGGATCAAAAACTTTAAGCTGGTTGAGATCTTACCTCTGATAAATTATGATAGTCCTTTAAAGAGTATCTAAGAGGTTTTAGTTATGTGATAGACAGGTAGTTGGTGGTAGTGGAAAAAATCAATTTTATCACTATATTCCCCAATTATTAACAAAAAATTTATCACATTTACTAGTCTGTATAGGTTACTGGATTAGGATACCTAGAGGATTAAGATAAAACTATTAACTAGCAAGGTAGTTTTTTTCTTATTGAAATCATTCATTTTATATAATAAATTTAAGTTAATTTTAGTGTTTTCTACTTCTAGACTTACCATAACAAGTTTTTAATGTGGAAAATTTATTGTTATGAGGTTGTTAATTGACAGAATATTTTTTATAAAGAGATAACCAATAAGGATCTTGAGATGAGAGCCTTTTGTAGTAAAAAGAAATTGGGGGAATGGATTCATGTTTTCTAACTAAGGGGAGGACCACTTTGATTAGTGTTGGGAGCATTACAAAAAAGCTGAATTCAGCAGAGAAAGAGGGATAGCCAAACCCTAGTTGAAATTAAGTGTACAACATACCCCCTTATTTTTTTTTCAGAAAGATGAGGTTTTGAGGTATTCTGTCACTAGTCTGGTATCAGTACTTTCTAAAAATTTATCTAAATTTTTGATGTAAAGAGTCCTGTTGGCTTTTCAATTACAACATGCCTAAGAAAGTATAGGTGAAGGTTTTTTTCCTTACCCTTATAATTGTATAAGATGTAGTTTTTAGTGTCAAGATTAGCTTGTACTACCATGTAGGGGCCAGTTTTCTCTAGCTAGAGTTTTGAGGCTGTAAAACTTCCACAGAGATGCTTTCTTGCAGGCTTTAGGTCTAGAAGTGGTCGCTAGTATGAAGACTAGTACCAAGGTTCTCTTCTGTGGTAAATCCTTATTTAGCTAGTTCTAGCTATAAGATTTCTTAGATTATTTTTTTTAGTCTTAGGCCAAGACTTGACTCTATTAAAGAAGTAAGAATTTAGAGCAGCAATGGTAGTATAAAATATATAATTTATTGATGTTTATCTTGGTGAAAAGAGGGGTGCTTAAATAGTTAAAGGGAAGGGGAATATAGGCTTTAGAGATATTAGTGAGGTAATGGGTTGAAGTCTTAAGTGCCCTAGTCCTTGTAGTACTATATCATAGTAATTATCAAGCACCTTATCATTGTATTAATTTTAACATATCTTAAATATTTGGATTTTAGGTAAAATCTTGTTGAGGATAATTATAGGAATAAGACATCATAGTTACTTGGGTTGCCATCTCTTAGGTTTGACTAGAATAATATTTGTTGATAAGATATAATTTAAATTAAGGTGTAATGATGTTATTAAATAGGAGGGGGTTCTTGCCAAGAATTTAAATAAAAGCAGGGTCTCTGCAATAATTAAGCTCATTGGGATTCTTTGCCAAGAGTTGAACGTGTTGGGGTTATTTGCTGAGAGAGCATCTGTATTAGTAATTGTTCAAGATTTGAATGATAGATATTCTATTTAGTTAGTATTATAGGTTGTTGCCAGGAATAGATATTGGCTGCATTCTTGGCAAGTCCATCTCTCTATAATAATTTTCTAAAAATAGGATTAGATTTAATTGTCTTGGTATGAGATAATAATAATTATTATTAATCAAACTATATAAAAATCATGTATCATTTCGCCTGGGCCAATTAAAATGTAATCAAAAATTATTGCCAAGGATTTGTATATGCGTGGTTTATTGGCGAAAATTGGCCTCATTTAAAGGGTTGATCATAAGTTGGTTTAATTAATCAAATTAAATTAAATTATTTAATCCTTATTAGTAATTTAAAAACAAAGGCTTAGATTATTGCCTGTGTCTAAGCAATTATTGTACTATTATGTATAGTTACTTAGGCTAATTTATAATATTTAATAATAAGAATAAGTGTAGCTTATGAATTATTCACAGAGGCATCTGGGTATAAGGCCCAGAATTTTTCTCCAATGGCACTACAACAGGTGCTTAGAATTTTTGTTCAGTCATTCTTTTCCAAGCTTGGTCCTCTGCTTGAAAAAGGATAACCAGGTGGTCCTGGGTTACCTAGTTCCTGGAGGTAACTTGTGTTGTTTTGATGAGTTTTAGGATCTTCCCAATTTTAATGGTTTTGGAGTTGTAACTTTACACAAATTTAAAAAGGATAAGATGGATTCCCTGTTGATGCAAGACCAGATCAACCTTAATGCAGTTGGGAGGAAGATAGAACACCAGAGATATTTATAGTATAAAACTTACAGAGGATTTATAACAGGGCAATATCTAATTATTACACTTTCTCTCAAGCATGGGCATTGTGATTTCTTCACAAGTTACTTTTTTTCTTATTTTCAAATATTATAATTAGTATATGTAGATATAATAGATAGTATAATAATGGCTTAGACACAGGCAATAACTTTAGCCTTTGTTTTAAATTACTAATAAGTATTAAATTATACAATTAATTTAATCTATCTTATTTAAGCATTTGATAGAGGCCAATGCTTAGTTGCCTAAATAATTGGTTTAGGAAAAATAATGCATAATTTTATATTTAACTAAATAACAATTAAGATCATCCACATTAAAGGTATTTAAATCCAATTCTATTTGCTAATAAATCAGATAGAAGACAGACTTGGCAAGGATGTAGCCAATCACCTATTCTTGGCAAGAAATTAGTTTAATAGGATACCTATCAATCAAATCTCAAACAATTACTTATTACAAGCGCGTCCTTGGTAAGGAACACTAATTATTTGATTCTTGGCAAGAACTCTTAACAAGGACAATTCTTGACAAGACCCCGCCTTTATTCAAATTATTAACAAGAAATCTCTTCTATTTACTAGGACAATTATACCTTGATATAGGATATTGCTTATCAACAAATATTATTCCAGTCAAACTTTAAGGAAGACAACCCAAGTACCTATGATGGCTTATTCCTATAAGCATCCTTAACAAGATTACACTTAAATCCTAAATGTTCAAGACTAATTTAGGGTCAAGACAATGATAAGATGCTTTGATATTTACTATGTTATGGTACTACTAAGAATAGGGCACTTAAGACTTCAACCCAGTACCTCACTAAATATTTAAAAGCCTAGATTCCTTTTCCCTTAAACTGTATAGACCCCCCTCTTTTCCCAAAAGAGTATCAATTTTATTAACAACAAATTCTTTGTTAAACTGCCAAAAGCTACTCTAAATTCTCACTTCTTACTAGAGTTAAGTCTTAATCCAAGACTAACATAAATAATACAAGGAAACTTATAGCTAACTAGCTACAACAATTAAACTTACCACAGAAGAGAACCTTGGTACTAGTCTTCATACTAGTGACCACTTTAAGACCAAAGCCCATAAAGTAAGCATATCTGTGGAAGTTTCACATGTATTCAGAGGGTTTTAGGGAGGTAGTCAATTTTGTGTTGTATAAGTATTATTTCATGTCAAAAGAAGTAAATTTACAATCTTGATCTGCATCAATGCTTTTGGGGCTTCCAAACTTGGCCAATCTTTATTGTCTAAGCTGTATCATAGCCTTATTAAAGTGAAGTTTAACTGTATGGTTTAGTAGCCACTGGGTACAAAATTTCAAAGCTGTAATCATGTATTTCTAACCCTGATTGTTGGAAAGTATGGATCTAACTACATGAATGGCCCATTGTTGGTAGGGGTCTTCATCATCCCAAGGTATAATTGATTTTGATAGTACTTTTGCATGGTGGAATCTTTTGCATATTTTGCACTAGCCAAGAATTTCTTGGAAGTTGGTAGTCATCCAAGGCCACCACCTACATTCACAGAGGTAGGTGAGTAAGTTCATAGAGCAGGTGTGTCCAAAATCATAATAACAATATAGTACTAATTCAACTCATTGAGCAACCAGGACATTGGGCAACCATTTTCTTTCCTTGATCTTGTAGAGAACATTACCATTGTTGACCTTGAACTTTGTTTTGTTATGGACCAGTTTATCAAGAATTTTGGTTGAGATTTTGGAGGGGTAGGTGCTCTTATCACTATGTAAATATGACCTTGGCCAATCCAGATCTATTTCTCGATCTACCTGAGAATTTTGGATGTAGATCTGAGACAAAGTGTCTTCCTGCAGTGGCTCTTAGCTAGGTTGATAGGTGAGAGTCATTTTTTAGTTCCCTGTAGCTCAATTCATTTTTCTTGTCTTCAATTGAGTTTTTACTGTGTCTAAATAAGATTCCAAGGACTTATGGCCTGTCAGGACAGCGAATTTTTCGACTACTTTGATATAGCAGAACTACTTCTTAATTGTTTAGACAATGGCAAAGAGTTTTTTGAAGTAAATAGAGTATTTCTGTTCTCCAGCTTAAAGTATTCTTGACTTGTAGGCAATAGGTTTAAACCATTTCAGGTTTAGAAACAAAGGACTCCTCCAATGGCTTTATTGAAAGCGTTGTCTTCAAGTTGGTACTCCTCAGTGGGGTCCAGGTAGTTTATTTTTAGAGCTTGGGTCAATCATTTACTGAGTTCTAAGAAATTCTTGTCACATTCTGGAGTCCTGAAAAAAGAACTGTTATATTTTATTGAGTTAGACAAAGGAGATATCAATTCTGAACAGTAAGCTATGAGTTTCCTGAACTATACAATTATTATTAGAAGGACTTCATTTACTTTTTGTTGATGGGACAAGGTAATTTGACAACAGCAGCCACAAAGTCAAGATTGGGACACACACCTTTAATGCTAATTATATGACCAAAGAAGGCAGGGGAGGTTTCTAAGAACTCACACTTCAATGTTTTGCATATAGGTTTTGCATCTCAGGGGTTTAGAATCTTTTAAACGTCTGTGAGGTGTTAGACCTTGTGCTTGCTGAAGACTATAATGTTGTTGAAGCAAACAACAACAGTATTTCCTGAGTCATACTTAAAAATAGAGCTCATTAGTGTGACCAAAGTTGAGGGGGCAAATGTCATTCCAGGATTCATGGCAAGGCTTTTAAATGTGCTGTATTTGCATCTGAATGTGGTCTTAGGGATGTCCTCTTTCCTTACTCAATTCTGATTGTAGCCTGCTGTTAGATCTATCTTGGAGAAAACCCAAGCTCTGCCCGGTTTTTCAAGTAGCTCTTTGATGGGGGGAGAGGGTACTAATTAGTGATGGTGACCACATTGAGAGATTGGTAAATTTTAACAAGAAAAGACACCCATTCTTTTTCTGTAAAAAGAATGCTGCTGCCCCCCAGGGAGCTCAATAATTTCTGATCATACCTTTCTCTAGTGCATTTAATATTTAGGCATTGATTTCTGGTCCTCCAATGGCATGAGGCGGTAGAACAAGTAGCCTAGGCATAGAACCCAGCAACTCTGTCTAATTTTAAACAGACAAGGCAGAGGTAGAGAATTTAATTCTCTAATGAATACATCTCTGAACTCTCATAGGAGCAGTTTTGCAAAGGTTTGGTAAACTCCTGTGTGAAGACGTTGTAAAATCTTAATATATAAAATTTGCAGTGATCCCAATCCTGCTTGTCCCCTTCTTCCAGTTCTACCGTTTTGACAAAAATGTAATCACAAAGTAGGTAGTACATCCAATTTGGGGTAAATGTTGAACTTTAACCCTCCCTAGTTAATTTCAATTTGGAGGTTGCCCAGTTGATTGTTGGTCAGAACCAGCAAAGCCAGTCCATCCTAGCAATAATATTGATGTTGAGATTGTCAAAAACTAAACCCCAGTATTGGCCTCAAGGTGTCCAAGATTGGTGGATATAGGTTCAAATTCTCTTTTGACCCTTACATGGGATTAATTGGCTAGGATAAATTTCTAACCTTTGACTGTACCTGGGGTAAGTTGATTTACCTCACAAATTCTTTTGCCAGGAGATTGTATTGCTCTGGTATCTAATAACAACCTATGGGAACTGCATTTGAGATCAAAAGGGTAATTCATGAGGTTGTCTTTATTCTTGGAAATGTAAGCGGCAGATGGAAGGGAGGATTGTCTTTGGAATCCAAGGCAGGGGTGACCTCGTTGGTACAGGCCAAATTTTAAGGTTTAAACCAACCACTTTGATTGGATCCTTTATTGGAGGCATTTGGGTTGTTTCTCCCATTGCCAAATTGAAATCTGTTATTATTTCCCTGGTTATTTCTACAATTTTCCCCAATTAAGGTGTTTTAGTTGGGTGACAAGGCTGATAAAGTGATGTGTTTTTGTTTGGTGTTATGTGTCTTACAGTATGTGGATTTAATGTTGGAACAGTTTTTTTAATGTATTTGTTTAACTATAATAATGTAGATCTTTAAAATATATGGCAAGTAATTACATTGTCAGGTTTGACAGAAGGTTTTGCAAGTTATATATATTTTTATGTTCCTGGTTTTATTTGTTAACAGAAAATTGTGTTTTTTTATTCTAAATATGTGAGATTATAAGGATATTGTAATGCTTGATAAATCTTGCTAAGATTATTCTTAGAGTCTAAAAAGTTGGGGGTGGAGTTGTCTCTCAGATAAATATTAAACTAATACATTGCAAGTTCAGTGAGAACACTAGTAGCTTCTCTTACTCAGAGGTTTTTGGCCGCCTCATTTTAACTTGAAACAATATTAAACTGTATCAAACCATGATACCAAGTTGTCAGTATCTCTTACAGAAAACTCCAGTGAAAAAACTCTAACTCCTTGATAGTTAGCAGAGGAAAAGGTTGTCTCTCCCAAGCTAAGTGAATTTTAGATGGTGACTGAAATATATTTTTTCCAGCATAGAAAGCTTTTCTGGAAGAGATAAGGTTGCTAATAGTATAATTTATAATTAAAGTTGAAATTAAATACAGCCATTTTTTGTAAGGTTTTTCTTTATTGTTTTGTTTAGGTATCTATTTTTTTTTGCTTACTGGCAGAGGCCTTCATCAAAAATTTCTGCTGCTCCACTACCAGACTTGTAGTTACAAGTTTGTTGTTCTAGGTAATTATTGTTATGAGGTTATCAATTAACATTATAATTTCAAATTAAAGAGAACAAAGAAGGATCTTAAGATGAGAGCCTTCCAGAATGAAAGTAATTGAGGGAATGCATTCATGTGTCTTAATCTAGAAGGAGGATTGCTTTGATTAGTGATGAAGCATGACATTGAAGCTGAGTCTAGCAAGGACTGAAAGATGGCCAAACACAAGGTAAGGTTATGCGTACAACATTAACACTGAATATTATAGTAATTCTTTTAGTTCTCTTGGCTCCTAAGCTTCCATGAGATAATATTTCAAAACTATATTATATCTTAGGACTCTAAAGAACCTATTAATAGTTATTATGTCTTAGTTTTGATTCATAGTTTCAAACTTTAAGTTTTATATCATTATTAATTTGACATTTTTAGATATTGGATTGTCTTTAATCAATTAAGACCAACTCTGAACTCTCTGAGATTCCTGACTTATAAGTATTCTCTATAGATAATCTCCTGTCTTTCACTATCAAGTAAGTAAATTTTTTTTCTTATAATTATTGGAATTATATAGTCTATAAAGATCATTTTTATAATTTATTTCTGTGTTATGTCTTGAGATCCACATAAAGTCATTAATTTCTATTATCAATTAAATCAAGACTCTTTTTATAATGATTTATAGCATAATTATAACCTGTTCTAAATCAAACCTACTTAACTTAAAAATTGCAATTATGGCTATAATTATATCTTCTTAGTTAAAAAAAGACTAATAGGCGGCCACCAGCCTTGTTTAGATTAGAAAGAAATAGTGAGCTTTAATTTGTGAGCATAGTAAACTATAGCTAAAATTTAGCAATATGTTAGGTAAACTCTTATTTAAATAAACATATCTAATTTTTCTTAAAAACAAAAGAAAATTGCAGCAAAAAGAGCATCACTTTGTTACAAAAGTTGTTTCATCATGTACATTGGTTTTATGGCTAAATATGCTACCTGAAGAAAGATTTTTTTAATTAACATCAGATGATGACTATAATAACAATGAAAAAAGATAATCAATAGAATCTAATATCGATGATATGAAATTGGTAAAGCAATAATCCTATAGAAAAGCTTATACATCCTTTTTGACTTAAGCAGTTTTTTTAAGACATAATTCTAATAAATTATAGAGAAACATAGCGAAATTGAACTTAATTTTTTTATTTTAACATAGTACTATAGACATATCATTTAAAAAATTATATTTCATAATTTTGTCAAGTAATCTTTAAATTATTATTTCTGGCTTTATGTAGAATTCTTAACCTAGTTATCTGGTACCTAGTTTTTACGTCTTATCATTCTGTTTGAAGATTTGGTTGAATTTTCCTAAAACTACTCTGCTTTTAAAAATTTCTCAACCCATAATAAAATAGTCTTATTATCAATTTTTTGATAAAGTATATTTTATTAAGGCATAAAATGCCCTGTTGTATTAATTATGTAGTTGTTTTTTGCAGTGTAAAAAATATAGAATCCATAAATCTAGGGATTAGGGGTATATTCAATCTAGAAAGTTTTGATTTTGCCATCAAGGAAGTGCCTGATGAAAAGTTATTAGAATTAAAAACCTCAATATTTTGCCACCAAAACCCTACCATAAAAACCTGCAAAATTAATCTTTTATTAAGGCAGATTTGATTTGGGGAAGGGTCCTTAATATCTTTTGTTAAATGAGTCAAATATTAATATAGAACATGTGTTAATCTCTTAAACTAATATGTTCAGAAAATTTAACACATGATATTTTTGAAATAATTATCTAGTGCAATAAAAGAATGATGCCTATCTGATGAAATAGGTTGCCATTTATATTAGATATTACTTAAGGTCAAACTTCAATAATAGACGATATACAAAACACTGGCCTGCTTTTCTGTGTAGTGGATTCTTGTAAATAAGTACAGTTTTTATAAAAAATAATTATCTTGATGTGAATAATTGATTGAACTACAGTTTAGAAACTGATTTTTTTTTCTAATTGGAATATGTCTAGGGGATAATCAAAAAAGTGCACTTTAGTCTAATTTTTTATATATTCTTAGTGAAGAAAGGCCCAGGTGTATTTGAAAAGACTGTTAACTTCTACAATTAAGTTTTTATAATCAGCAAGATAATTTTTTGTTGTAGTTATTTTGTATTTTAATGTGTGTTTAGATTAAAAATTCACTCAAATTATTGTAAAACCTATATGCTGGATAAGCTATCACAAATCTGCCTCCCAAAGCTAAACCTTGTAGTTTAGGGAGTTTTGGGAAGTGTATATGAAGCCACATTATAAGAAAATTGCTAATGTGTTATCACGTACTATTGATAGTGGTAAACCAGGGCTAGTAAAAAGAGCAATACTATATTGGTAAATGAGAGAGATGCTTAATTTTAATTAGTTTAAATTTGATATGTCAGATTGGACCAATTATCTATAACATCATATGGTTGTTTATATGAAGATCTTTTTTTTAGTTGACTAAACTTAAGGATGTATAGTAAGTTCAACAGGCTTGTGGTTAATTAAAAATTTAACTAGATTTTATGTGCAATTTTGAATTTAAAATCTTTTAATATATAGAAAAACTAACTTGTTAGTATTTTATCTGAAAAGTCAACATATTTGATAAATTTATCTCATATCTTATATTAGGATCTTGATCAAGCCAGATCTTGTTGTTTTTGAAAAAATATGATTTTTTAATTTAATTAACTATTATTTTTATCTGACACTCATCTATCTATGTTAATAGGCTTTCATCACCTGCCCATCTAGAGAAACATAATGCTATAGTTATGTAATTTTATCCTTATCACTTCTGCTTCATTTTTAAACATTGATTAGACACCTTTCTTCTTTTTAGTTTGGTGGTAATATATCTTCAATTTATACCTTCTATATGATATAAGCCAATATATACCCTCTTATAAAGTACTAAAACCTATCCCTTTAATATTCAGCATTGGTATCCTCTATTTTTTCTTAAGATACTACTTTCCCTCTGTGTTGACAATTGATATTCTAGCTACAAGAATCTTAGGGTCCTATATATTTTTTGGGTCAATTATATTGCTTTTTAAATTTATAAAAATTGTGTTGCTTGGCTTTTTCTCACCCTATATTTGCATTTTCACTTGTTTTTCTAAAAGTACCCCCTAAGCATGTCTTGATACTTTTCTAATATAATCTTAACGTCATAAAACCATAAAATATGTAATAGGATTTTAATACTAAAATGCCACATAATTAGTAAAAGAGTGAAAGGTTAAGTTAGGTTGAGTAGAAAAATTTCTCCTAATGATAAATAGATGGAAGAGATTTTAATGTTAAAAAACCTGATCAAATATAATAAGAAATGAAAGATGCTCAAACTAATATACTTATGACTAAGTATATGATGACAACTATAACTGTATAGAGAGGAGGTAAGATCAGGTAAGATTGATGTAATGCTGGGAAAGAAATTTCATATTTGACAATTTAACAATTTCCTAAATCAGATGAAGGTTAAAAAACTAGAAAATATTCTTTATATTAATTAAAAAAAGAAGATCATATATATATAGAGGTCTATAAAAGCAACATCTCTAATTCTTGAGGGAAAAATGTCATAGAAGATAACTATAGGTAGCATTAATAGTCCAGGGTGTATTCACTAAGGGGCAGGTAAATATACAGTAAGACAGCTTCAAGTTTTGTTGCAGATTGTAGGGCTTTGTGAAAAGCTTAGTTCCGTCTTATTAAAACAAAAAGAATAGATATAAAAAGATAAAGAGATACAACTTAACCACTAGGAGTGTGCAAAAAGAAAAGGATGGTTGAACAATATAAAATTAAATATAAAAGATCAAAAAAAGAAAGATAGAGTAATTGGAAAAATACACATTTCTAAAGAGAAAAAAGAGAATCTTGTACCTAATTTACCCAATTATTACTTATAACCTTTAGATCTTAACTACAATTTTTTATTTGGTAAAATCAGATTACTAAGGAAAAAAATTATTAGATTTTGGTTAGATAGTTGACTTTCTTCTTAGTTGAAAATATATGAAAATCAATATTAAGACTTGGGAGAGGTAGGTAGTGTTATAAAATTGGACTTCCATTAGGGGGAAAAGCCTCAAAGAACCTTACTTTAGGCAAGTGTTACCTGAATTGCTTTAAAAACTTTTTTGGTTTGAGTTATTCCTTCTTATGTGGCTGAAATAGGTTGGATTCTTAAGATATTTTCTATGGTTGGCACTTAGAGCAGTGGTCTCCAAACCTTTTTTAGTTTGTTAAAGTCTTCATGTTTCTATGATCTTAATTTATTTATATCTGTTTTGCCATAAAATTAGTGGGCAAAAAACAATGTGTTAGATCCAGGGACTAGAAATACAATTTTATATAAAATGACCCTATTCCTTGTTGAATGAATAAGACATATTTAACTATCTCTATTGATTTATTACAATATAAATATAAAAAATTATAATGATAGTAGAATGATTTGATCCTTATGAATGAATTTATATACTTTTGCCTAAAAAATTTGCTTTTTTCCAAAAAAGAAATTCAACCTACCAAATTTTGGCAAAAAAACCTAGTTTGGATACCACTGATTTACAGCCCTAAAATTAATTAGACCTAATAGTCTTCTTATACATTATATAATATGTTATAGGGGGCCAAATGATGTCATCTGAGTTAATTAAAACATCTTATAACAGGAGATGAGTTGAGTTAAGTTTTTTTAGAGTTCAGTTACGAGACAAGGAGGGGGCTATCTGGGGATATGAATTTACTTCAATATTGAGACTTGTTTGAAAAGAAATCACATACTCTTCCGTAAAAAACTAAGATGATATTTATAATGATTGTCATGATGAGATAACATGAGTCCAATCTATTTTTAAAACTTACATCCCCAGAGTATCTATATACATCTATAAATCTTTATTATATTACTAAAGTAGAGTTAGCCGAAAGAACAATAATTTTTATTAAATTGATAATTAACCGTGTTGTTCTCTCTAATCGACTTGAAACTATTGTATGGGATAATGTTTACAATTACTCGAAATTAGAATTGGGTCACCGGGACAGACCCCATTGGTAGTAAGTTCAGTTGAACTATTGTAAAGAGTAAAATCCTATGAACCCGAAGTTCAAAAATGGTAGATCCACCTCAATTTTCTCACTCGCAATGTGATCGGATTCACTATCTTCCCGAGTGATCATCCCGGTCAACCTTAGAAATAGAGGCTGTAATTTGATCTTATATTGGTAAGGCCCAGGATACTCTCGGTGAATGACGACATCGAAGGGGTGGAATCTTGTCTTGATACCGGTAAGCTGGTAAAGTGTACTTGGTTTTATGTCACGGATCCTATCGGGTTTGATATGAGACTTCTTCTTAATATAACATGATTTTTTTAAACAGACAACATTTTGTGAAATATAACCTTGGATCTTGAATTCAATTTTTTCCATTGTAAAATGGATTGTGGTATTTTTCAACTGAATATATCTCGTCTCACCTAGATTCTCTTTCATGGTATTAAATGAACCTGAGATTCCTTTCAGTACCTCCTGTTTAGGACTTGTTTCATTATATCTGGTGTAAATTGCATCTATCGTGGAATAATTACCTGGAAGCACCACCAGATCTTGCTCATAATAAAAAGCATGTTTCTTTTCGCGAGTTGATTCAGTAAACTGTTGTATTTTTGTCTCAGGTGGAGTTGATTTAGGCACCAACTTCACAATTATAAGTGGTACCAAAAGAAAGATAAGCTTTGCAACAATTTTTATTCCAATAATCACAGGATGCCCCATCGTTAAGATTATCTAGTTTGTTATCACTTTTTCAACAATCTAAATTTTATAGCCTATTTTTACTTATTAAAATGATAGTAGTTTTTAAAATTCTAATGAATCTAGATCTATCGAGGCACTATAAATCTCATTGGTTCAAGTAATAGCATAGCTTATCTATGAAGAAGGTATGTTTATATATCATCTATAAAAAGTTAATGTGATATATAACTATAATAAAATAAATAGTTCATATCATGAACTAACACGAACCTCTGGTTTCCTCCCCCGCGATACGATTCTTAAAATTTAGGTGACTAGATATTCCTTTCATCACATGTGCTCTAATTAATTTACTTAAAAAATCTTATATGATCAGATATACAATGTGTCATATTAATACTATAATTTTTGAGCAAGTATTTATCGTATAAACAGGCTACATTTATAATACTACTAAATATATGCGTCATAGATAACTAAATAATTCTATTTCAGCTGGATTGGTTAGTCTTAATTAAACTAGATCCTAGTTAGTGACGACATTATAAAAAACCAATTTTGATTAGAGCTCTTGTCAAGCATTATATGTAAGTCGAGCAAAAAAGTACCATCTCTTTGATAGGGAACAGATACTTTACTATAGCTATTTAATCGTTTTGATATTTAACGACCAGGCTTGTCGAATTTTATAGTTATCCGAGAATCACCTTCCAAATATAATGTTATCTTGATAATATTCTCCTTTACTTGAATACTATAACTTTGTAGCCTGCAGTTTAATAATTAGTCTAATATATTATTTGAAATTGGGTCTCACTTCGACATTTATACCGCATACTCAAAATTTCTTATTAAATTCTCTGTATACAACTTTATCAAAAGATTTTAGACTCAATCTTATATATCGAGTGATTGAACATATATGAATGTCTGATATTTATCAGCTCTAAATGAAAAGATAATCTGATTAAACTGTGCACCGAGATTTTAGAGGACACGGCGTAAAAATCAAATAGGATCCCAATTTTGAGCGGTACGGTAAACCAAATTATTAACCTGTCTTTCCATGAAAAATACAGACCTTATGATATCAATCAACTTCGATATTAAACCTTGATTTGAAAAACTATTATTTTATCTCCCTTCCGATGACAGAAATTTCTTATAAAAAGTACCAACACTTTTTATTTCAGGTTTTTTTTTACAGACCAAGTTTTCTCAGCATCAATATTCTATTTCACCTAAGTAAGTTGTATTTAAAAGGTCATATTTTTTGTATTGTATCAACGCTAACTCTCTTTGCTACTCAGTAGAAAAATTAACTATAATCTGAGAACATCGACTAGGGCCCCACTTGGCGATGGTGCATCACATCACTATCAAGCTACAGACTACGAATAAAAAGCTCTATACCGTAGAATCAGCAGAGGTAAGATATTCGCAATAGCAACAATTCTGCATAAGTTATAGAGGTATCAATACTAGTGAATTTCAATTAGACTCCAAATGTTGAAATGGCTAACAATTTTGAAGATGAGCAGTTTAACAATTGGTTCTCCGCATTAAGTAAAATCTGGTCAAAATGGGGCTCTAGTCGGTGTCTTAAGACTGTAATCCGCTTTCAAATTTTCAATAATATAGTTGTTTGTCATAAAAAAAGACTAAAAATCGCTTTAGCAGCTTGTTTTAATTTTTAGAGAAATTAAAGAATGATGCAGAGAATAACTGATCTACAAAAATAATCTGCCAAATATTAATGAAGCTAAAGGCCAAAATGAGAAAAGTTAGAAATCATTTTTTATAACGAAGCTCTCAAGCTGTACTTGAGCTTTTTCTTTTAGTAGATAAAGAAATCAACTCTCAACTTCATAGCAATTATATTCTAAATTATTTCCAAAATATTTATTTCCCTCTTTTTATCTACTAGTAAAAAATTGTAGTTTTTATATTCAACCTGAGTACTTATGAGAAATTTCGTATCTTGAACTCAAGAGTATATGGCGAAATCCATTTGGTAATTCTAGTCGAATCGAGGATTCATTTAAAAATTTAAAAGCTGTTTTCACCAGAAATTAGTTCAGATTAGTTGAAAAAATGATGAACTAATCATATTTCAATAAAGGCGGGTAAGTCTCGAAGCACTTTTGGACAAAACTAGAATTACCAAATGGATCTCCCCATATATTCAGAAAGGAAAGCTTTACTATAAAACACAATTATTTAGTTTAACCTTTATCGGACGATGACCTGAATTCAGACAAGAGTTTCTAGTTTCTACGCGGATGAATTATTTTAAACCTTTTCCGGCGAGGATTCTCTATAATAATCATTATTCTTGATCCGTGATTTTTTAGTTTCAAGCGGAACTCGATGAGAACAAAATAATCCTCGTCCGGGAAAAGCTACTAAGTTTATTTGAAACTATTTTCAAAGAGATTATAAAAAACACTTTATAATAACTAGGGACCGTCGGAGGGGGGTTGACAAAATCGTTTTTCTTTCTTGGGTGAGATAGTTTTCAACCAAAACTATGCCTGCTGACGTAATACTGATAAACTATTCAAGGTAAACAAATAAGTTTTTGGTTACAGAAACATTCACGGAAGATAAAAATAAATCGAATGAAAGACGAGTTGAACTCACCCCCTTTTGGGGGTGTACCCCCCCTTCTGCCAGTCTCTAGTAATAATCTACAGATTCCACAATGAGTCTTTATATATGGTAGCTGAAGTTACTCGATTAATATAGAAATTTTCCCACCGTAATCAAGAATAATGAATAACAAGATGTATATTCCTATAGTTGATTTTTTTATTTAAGTAGAGTTTTGGAAACCAATCATCAAAATAACTTAGGAACTAGATGTACTGTGGAGGAGTTTATAGTTGTCATTAAACCAGTTTACATATTATAAAATAATCAACAAACTAAAAATGATTGATATTATATTGATTTGCATTATAAGAGTGAAATATTGTTGTATCCACCATTCTGTTCCTTTATGTCAGCAATGACCTACTGATTTGGTTGATGTGGTAGTATAATTATTCTCCTTCTATATTGAGACTATGAAGCAATCTTCCATCCCCCC
>CAOJZF010000014.1:0-19331 GCA_948465475.1 Thalpophila matura
TTAAAGAGGATATGCAAAATGATAATGTGGACGCCAAAGTGATCCTGAAGGCCATGAAGGCTCAGCAAAAGATAAAACCATATATGGAAACCAGAAGAGAATCATAAGAAGCCTGATTTTGCATACCAAATAAATAAACTGAAAAAATTATAATAGCATAATGACTGAATGGAGGTCCAACTGAGCCCAGAGAACCATGTTAAAGAAAGGACTCAGAAAAATGAAGGATAGTAGCCATCTTGGTCCCAAAAAGTTTCAAAAGAATACCTAATATAAAACTTGTATTAAAATAACTTTAAAAAGAAACATGACTTAGTTTGTATTAATCCTTTCTTATAGGAGTATCAGATTAGTTATAAGAGAGGACCATATCCAAGAAAATCCTAGAAGATTTTTTCCAAGGAGAGATGAGGGTAGTCAATAAAGAAGTTAATAATATATATGAAAGTATGGCAGAAGAGAGAAGAAATATAATCCGTTGCATCATAGATTACAAACACAAGAACTTATCAACAGAAGCTTATGAAGAGGAAAAAGGGGAAATAAAGCAGATAAATGAGGTGTTAGAGGAGCTCCCTACACTGATTAAGTGCAGTAACAGTGGTAGCTTAGATTTATCACCAATTGGATTAGGAAGCATATCTCTGCAAGAAGACAAAGCAGGGATCCCAGTAAGAGATGGGATTGAGGTGAAATAAATGATTCTGCAGTAGGTAAACCAAAGTGGAGGAGAAACTACACAGGCTTAGAACTTCTGTCAGGAGGAGTTAGAGGCTCTTGAGCAAGATAGTAGTAGGCATTATTTAATAAGAGACCAATAAAGTTTTTTATCTGTTTATTTTCTTTCTTTACATACTTTGTTTTGTTCTTAAACCAGTATTTTTCCTATGAATCTAGCATGTACTATGTTAAAAAGTTTACCAGTAGAGATATACTTAAAGTATAATTAGAATCTCTGGTTGTTTCCATGATCTCCATAGGTACGTTTCCAGAGAGTAGATAAATTGTCAATCCTTTCAAATCCTCTATTATGGCAAAAAATTGCTTGTTCTCCCACAGAGAAGGATCCTAGAGGATATCTAGACATAGTGGCTTTATTATAAGCTTTTGTCTCTTGTTTCAATAGATTGGAGCAGGCCTCTGTTTGAAAATTTAGAGTAGTACACAGTTGTTTCTAGTAAATGCAATAACTTAGGATATTAGACTTAAATTAAAGTGTGTAACAATAGAGGTAGGGATAGTTGTTGGCCGCATAGTAGTTGCAAAGGAGTATGTTTAGTGGAGTAGTGGTAGCACATATTCTAAGCAAAGACAGCTTATTGAAGATGATTATTCCAATCACTAGAATTATCTACTACTAACTTCCTAGATATATTTCTAGAGTATCATTGACTCTTTCACTGTCCCAATATATTCAGAATGGTATGATTTGGTCAGTACTCCTCTTATTACTATCAGATAGTTTAACTTAGGCAGGAATCTACCTGTAAAGTTAGTAACGTCTTCAGTTGCTAAGAATTGGGGACAACCATGTCTATGTATAATTTATCCTTGTAAAAATTTGGATGCGGTTCCTGCCCCTAAGTATCTTACTTCTTCAGCCTCTAACCAATAAGTGAGATGATTTATGGCCGCTATTATGTACTTTACACTAACAGTGCTTGGCGGAACTGCTCCTACTAGATCTATATACACAGTGTGCTATGCAGATCTAGGCCTAATTAAGTCATAGGTGGTGGAAGGTTTATTTATAACTTCTGAATAAAATGTTAAACGAGAATTGATATTCTGTAATATTAAAGCTGATGCTTTCTTAGTTATAGTCTTAATTTATATGTTTTATAGTGATGAGCAAGCCTCCAAGACTAGTGAATAGATGTGTTACCTTTATCACTTAGAACCATGGATGGTCCTCTTAAGATTTATTATTTACAATCTAATTTTTTAGATAGCTAACCTCATGGGCAGTGTTTACAGACAAATCACCTAGGATCTGTTTGTTCTCTGGTAATTCTTTATCCCACCTCTTAGGTTAATTTATAAGGTCATAGAGCCTGTCTGCTTTTTCTATCAGAGCATGAATAGTAGGCAACCTTGATAAATTATTATGATTATGATGCTTTGAGATGGGTGAACCTCTAAACTTGAAATAGCCATCTCAAGAATGACCAAATTGAAGCCTTTAAAAACTCAATAATGGTCATCTTGTATTAATGATAAAGTGATAATCTTGGAAATAAAGTGTTTGGTGTAACTATATAAAAAATGAGGTGAAATAAGAAAATTAAGTGCAAAATAATATCTAGCTTACAAAAATGGGTCCTATGAAATACCTTCCATATCCAAAAACTTTACAAAAGTTCATTTATGCAATAAAAAACTGGGGTCAAAGACTCAATGTTTTATTATTTACAGAACAGTCAATAATCAAACTAATTTTTAAATTCCAATAATAAATCTAAAAGAAATAAGAAAGCACCTGAATATATATTTAACAGTTGTAAGAAACCTATAAGACCAAGAAAAGATGGATACATAAGTAAAAAAGCAAAGCTTACATCAGAATAAACGTTTATCTAGTAGGAGTACATAATATTAATAACACACACCCTATACATACCCTAGATGTACAAATTATCTTTTTTAACAAGAACTTACAACTATTTTAAAAAGAAAAATTAGATTAAACAATACTTAAAAAGGATAGCAATAAACTGGTATCTCAAAAGGATCTTTTTAAAGAGATAATTAATAATTTTTTATGCCTAGGAACTATCCTATGATTATTGCTTAGACGTTTATATTATCTTATTTACATCTGTAGATTCACTTAAATTATTAATTTCATCTATCTATTACTACGCTCCTTGAAATATTTTGAAAAATTTAGAGAAAACATAATATATCAAAATATCTTATAGATTTATTATATCAAACACCCATATGATATAGCTATAATACACTCAATTACTCAATACAATTCCCAAGTTAAAATTCTAGATAAAGGTTTATAGTAACTATAACCAATGTGTTAAGGCATCATGCACAATAGTCTATGCAGAGGGATCAATTCTTGGAATTGATAGATCTGTTTTTAACAATTTACTAATTGAATTCTAATCATTTGACTTAAATTTTATGATAAATTACTCAATTGCTCTAATGACTATATTTCTAATCTAGAATGTATTTTGCTTTTAAGACTAAAAAAATATATAATAGAAAACAAATATAAATAAAACTAATAAAAAAAAATTAAGAAAAGTTGAAATTTATTTATTAATTGTTAACAATACTATTGATATAATGACTAGCCACTTAAGCGGCTACAACAAAAGGAAGCATCATTCCTTCATTGAATTAAGAATAGGAACCAAACAAAGGAAGAATAGTTAGACAATCAAATGGAGGGAACTATCAGGTGCAAAATTAGGGGTATAGACAGCCAAAAGTAGCAGAGCATTCCATAAAACATTTACCTAAACCATACACAACTTGTTCATCAGGCTTCATTGAACCTCCCATTTCTTTACTCATGTTTCCAATTTTGACAGTATTGATTGATTTTGTTTAGTACTACCAATGTACTTCCAAACATTCCCTCCAAGCCTAAGTAAATAATAGACCTTTAGATTCTGCACTTCCTTTCTGGTACTCAGAAAGTCTTGAAAGTATCTTCAAGCTCTCTTCCCATACTGTGAATTTTCTTGAGTGTGATATGGATCAATAGATGAGATTTCTTTGGGCACTGACCATGTAGAGACACAAGAGGAAAGCCATAGCTTTGTATTATTCTTTGCTTTAGGATAGTATGTCTGGTTCTTCATTAGCCTTTCAAAGTTCTCAGCGCAATAGGCAATGGCATACAAACAGTCCACTGGAGGTTGCTTCTTATCCATGTAGGTCTTATTATAAAATTCATTCCGCCCAGAATAAGACAACTTAATGAACTCAAAGAATGTATTAACTTTGGGAGGATCAGGAGCTTAGGGGAATAAGTTGACACACCTTGACTAGGCCAAGGAAACATAGACAGGCAGGTCTAATTTTGATCTACGTTCTTCATTACTCTCCCTGGCTGCCTCATAGCTTGGCAGATTACTACAAAGAAGTCTGAGACCAGTTTTTTTCTATTGTACTATAAATAATACCTGGATGGCTCAATCTCATACGTTTGCAGAGCAGTATGAGAAGATTTTTTGGTGACTGGAACAACATCTCCCCCAACTACAGATGGATTGGCCTCTGACACTAAATTTATAGCCACATTTTGTTGGGCAGCGCCAGACATGTAGTCACTGATCAAGAGATCACAACCTATACTGTTTGCGTCTTCCTGTTCTAAGTGAGGTATTGGTTGATCTGGAGGTGTTTCAGTATGAGGCGGTGCATCATCCTTTTCTTTATTGCCTTCTTTTTACTTTTTTCTTTTCCAACTCTATCTCCTTACTGGAATTGAGCTCCTTCTCCTTCTCTGGCTCTTTCTCCTTACTGACATTGAGCTCCTTCTCTTTCTCTGACTCTTTCTCCTTACTGTAATTGAGCTCCTTCTCCTTGTTTGGCTCTTTCTCCTTACTAGCATCAAGCTCCTTCTCCTTCTCCAGCTCTTTCTCCTTGTTGGTCTCAAGCTCCTTCTCGTTCTCCAGCTCTTTCTCCTTGTTGGTCTCAAGCTCCTTCTCTTTGCTCTGTTCCTCTACCTTTTCCTTCCCAGTTCCTTTGTTGGATAAATTCTCAGGTCCTTTTGTAATTATATCTTCTTCAATTTCACTAGTCATTTCTATGCTTTTAGCTTTTTTCAGGGGTTCATAATTTTATATCTGGATTCCTGGAATCTTTTTAAATAAAGTTTTTTAAGGGCAAAAAACAATACTTCCATCATGTTTGGCAAGGTCAATGTAGGAAGAAGTCAATAGATTACGTTTTGGTTGGATAAATGTGCTCTTCTCTTCTTCTGTGAGGTTGTAAAAGTCTTGGATTAATGGATTCTACTTATTTTTTTGTTCTTCCAGAGCCGTTTGGGCTTCAGCTATCTCTTTTTAAAGAGCCACATAGTCATTGGTGATCTAATTTAAACAGCTCAACAATTCTTTCAATTTGTTACTCATATCTTATAATATAGATTTTAATGGTATAGCAAAATTTTTAAAAATAGATTTTTATATACTATATGGTTTAGTGTAATGAATTGGAGTTTATAATTTCCAGAAATTGTAATAGCATTGTCTATAGTTTCATACTAATAAAAATTCGATAATAGTAATATGAAACATAATAAAATTATCAAAAAACAAACAAAAAAGGAGTTTTGTAATCATATTTTTTAAACTGTCAGATCATATGATAATTAAGTTTCAGAATCAGTTAGATTATGTTTGATGATTTTATCAAGCACATAACAGGAAAAGTATGGTATTATTTTTAGATTATTTACTAGAGATCAAAAAAGTAGAGGTTACGGCCAAATATTTAGACCTAGGTTAAAATTATAACCTTGAAGATATGTATTTTGAGGGAAAGTAGCCATGTGCAATTTTCCAATTGTAATTCTGCCTAACGCGCTTTTTGGAAAAAATTTCTAATGCAAAATTGCCTAACACAACCCCTTTACTATAGTAATGGGATTTGATGAAAAAATCTAACTATTGAGGGTTTCTTTACATAATAAACCCTAGATTATTTTTCTCATTCATTCTAATAGGCACCAATTTATTCATATTCTAAAAAAACTGACAACTTACATATACCAACTTCTTTCCAAAATAAAAAATTAGAACTATAATCAGATACCAATTAAATTAATTTTTTTATTTGGTAACTAACACTTTATTTCCGTACAATAAGATGATATCTGAATAAACCTATAATTTCAAGTAAATCATCTTTATTTTATAAGCAAACAAAAAAGTTTTATTAAGTGTAAACTATTTTGGGGGGATATAGATTTTTATTTCATTAGTGTAAGTGCAAGTTTCTTAAATGTTGTAGCCTTTTCTTTTGGGAATAGGGTTCTTGAGCTATTTACTTTACCCTGTTATATCTCTTGAGGGATGCATGGTTGATAAGATTAGCGTTGTCCCCTATGTCATTGCTAAATAAGACTTTCTCCACTCTGCACTACTTGAGTTGGAGGTTAGAAAACAGGTTCTCTAAGGCGGGGTTGGTGAAGTTGATCTTCTTTTTGAACTGCCAGTGCCAGATTTCCAAGGTGGAGGTGGTTCTCAGGGCGTCTGTCTTGAAGTACTCTTCCTGGTTCCAACTTATCTTACCTTTGATCTTCATGCCATATCTAACATTCCTTAGGTTCTCAGTCCACTGTCTTCTGAAGTACTTTACAAAGGGATAGAAGATGAGCTCATACTCTCTCATATAGGAGGTATTAAGGAAGGCCTCCAGTGTATTGTTGACTATTGCCTTGGGGATAAGAGCCAGCGCCTGAAAAGACTTGAAGGCCTGCTTGGTCTTATTATTTGCATCCCTTTTAACCCTGTCATTTAGCTTAGAGAACTTCAGAAACCTCCTCTCAAGGCACTGGGCAAAGTGGAAGTAGCACCCATGAGGGATACTCCTAAAGACAAATACAAAGGCCTTGGCTTGGGCAAGCTCAAAATCTACCAGGAGGTCCTTGTAGTAAGACTAGGCGAAACTGGGGTTCTGGAGGGAGGTGGTCTTAGTCTTGGGATGGGCTGACGACCTCTTCTTGGGGAACTCCTTGTAGTGCTCAGGTAAGACCCTATCTAACTATACTTTAAATCTTATTAGGGCATCCTAATAGGTGGCCTGAATGGACCCAGTCATCAGAAAGTAAGCTAGAGGAAGATTCCTATTCTTGAACTGAGCATGGATCTTCCAGACTTGCCTGAACAGGCAAGGAGCACTCCTGAAGGTGCATTGGCCAACCACTGGTCAGCCTCAAGGAGTTTAAGAAAGTTTTTATCTGTGCAAAAAAAGATGATCCTGTACTTAGGATCTTCCCCAGTATTAAACAACCAACTTTTCCCCCTTCTTTAGTTACTTGAATTGGGGGGGTGATTCTCAGAGTTTTTAGGGAGGAGGACTTGAATCCCATAGCTCTACTATTCCTACTTATACCCTGAAAGTAGTTGGCTAGGTCTGTTGATCGCCCAGGAGGAATGAGGCCTCAGGTTTTATCCCTACTAACTTCTCACTCATCAGGTCAGCACTAATACTTATCTTATTGGTAACCAGCACACACTGGTGCAGGAACCAACAGAACATCCTCTTGTGAATATTGGTGGGGGGCTGGCAGGTATGGTAGATAGGGGGATTCTTGGTCCTCTGCCGCTGCCTCCTCTGTTTGTTGGTCTCAACAAACTTGTCGTACCCCTCCAAGGTAAGCCTCATTAGACAACCAGTACCCTCACATTGATAATGATGAAGTAGCTGGTCCTTCCCCTCATCCCTGCAGGTAAAGAGATACTCATCACAATAGTAACCAGACCTTCTCTTATAGACATTACAGGGAATCCAATCTTCCATCTCTCAGGGACAACAAAATTAAAGTTGGGACCCATTGTCATGACCCCAAAAGTGTGTCACTATGCTCTGGATCTTACTCACAGGCTGGGACAGCCAGGACAAGGTGGTCAAGGCAAGCAAGACAGTCTTACTTACTACCTTGAAAACTAAGGAAGATTGAGACACACTAGCCCCAAAGACTAGTAGTGAACAAAGAGGGATCATAGTGTTGAGAGCTAGAACCACTGCAAGTGGTTCAGCCATGGTTGTTGTTGAGTGATACTAATTAAAAGCTTAAATCCAAATGAGGAAAACTAATCACAAAAGAATAAGAATATGAGTAGATTGTTCTTTGTTATTGTTTATTGAATTCAAGAACTAAGTAAAAAGAGACCAACAACCTTCTTGGAGAAATTTCCCAAAGTTTTATCTGGGAGAAATTTCGAGATTTTGAGAGTTTAAGTTTAGTTGTGTAACCTCAAACCCTTGTGAATGCCTTAATGAAGTACTTAGTAGAGTTGGCCTTGATATTGTTCACCTTAGTGATGGTGATGGAGTCCAAAACAGATAAAAGTCTATTAGAACCACTAGGAGAATCCCTGAGGTTCATGACACCTATACATTCATTATGGGTGGTCAGGAGATCAAAAGGGGGTACTTCTAGTTGGGCAGGTACTTTTGTTTAATCTTCTTTTCTCTAGGTACAGAACCAGCTTCCAATGCCCTGGCCTTTTCAGCTTCCTCTTCCTCTTCATCAATGTGCTTAAGAGTGTCATTGTTCATGAATTTATCCTCATTGTCCTCATGGTGGTAAGAGCCACAGTCACTGTCAACCCATTCTTGACCAACCATGATAGGGGACGTGGGTCTACTCTTATCCTCAAGGGATAGGTAGGCCAATAGAGCAGTGTCACTTTCTTCCTGTCTCACCTTGAAGGTAGGTTGAGATTAGGTCCTGCCATAGGTTCTGAAAGGGTTTTTGGGCGGGGGGTTTGTGCCACAGCTAGGGGATTGCGGGTAGGGATTTGGTGGGGGACTAGAACTACAGATGGGAGTTTGGGAACAGGTAGGAGAGGGGGAGTTAGATTTGGTGGAGTTAGGTGCTAGCCCAATGAAGGAGTCCTTTAGCTGCTCTAATGTTAATGCATCAAAAAGTACTCCTTCAATTTCAGAGAGGTCACTAATATTGCTACCAGTGGGGTAGATAATGTCCTCATCACCCTCCACCTCTCTTTTCCTCTTGTTCTCCCACTCCTATTCCTTAAACTACTGAATAATATCATCCATATTAATGCTGCTGCTCTCTTCCTCAGTCTCAATACCCTCACTATCTTCATCAACATAGCTATCCCCCTTTTTTACTATATTATAAAAGATTTCTTCTTCTTCTTCCTCTTCTTTAACTTCTTCTTTTTCTTGGGAGCCTCTTAGGGCTGAGGTAATGGAGATTACTCTTTTCCCTTTAATAATTAGGATGCTTCCCTAGCTCTCCATTCTATTTCTTCAGCCTCCTGCAACTCCCCATTTTTTAGCTCAATGAACTCCTTTTGGAGGAAAGGTGAAGCCAGAGCCTTTTGGTTTGGGGTGGGTTTGGTGATAACTGGGGTATCCTGAATGGAGGTGGTGGGCTTTGGGGATGTAAGTATCTTGGCGGAAATAGGGGAGGCTTCTTTTGGGGTGTTGGGTTTTTGGGTAGACTTGGGGTGGTTCCAGGTGGGGTCTTTTGAACTTTCCTCTTTCTCAAGTTGGCCTTTATCAATAAACTAATTTATTTAATATAAAATAACATATGAACTAAAAAAATGGATGTAAAAAGCTTTTGTATTTTTTTTATTTGTATATAGAGAATTTAAGAAAATTTGTAATAAGTTTACTTGTAGTTTGTTATTTTACCTTTGTGTGTCACTATAAATATTTAGTAAATAAATGTTTTGATAATGACTATAAGTAGAAAAACGGCAGAAAAGGTAATCCTCAAAATAAGAAGATGTTTATATAGAATATCTGAGCTTAATCTAATAATTTCATATGGTGATAGATACAGAAATAGTGATATGAAACACAAGATAAATTTGAGTTGATTAAAAATAGATTGCATCAGGCAATTTGTGCTAGGCAGGTTTGATGAATTTAATTAAAAAACACTAAGCTTTTAAATGTTAATTTCTGCTATCTAGATTTAACTAATCTATAATAAATAGATTTAAAATTTCTATATAAAATTATTTTTTCTATGTTTTATATTTAAAAAACTTATAATGATAAGATAGTGAATTAAATTTTAATAAGAATAGTAGTGTATTATAATATGATATTAATTTAAAAGCATAATTGCTATATGAGTATAAATTTTAATATGGTTTTGACAATAATTAGGTCTAGCAGAAAATAATAAGGAGTTTTGCATTTTAAATTGTGTTAGAAAAATTGCATTAGGCATGTTTCAGGTAATTTAGTAGTAAATTTATTAGTAATCTATTTGTAATTAGAGGTGTATTTGTAATTTTGTTTTGCATTAGACTAATTGCATTAGGCATTTTAACAAAAGGAAATTAGTAGTTTACTATTTGAAATTTTTAATTTTTAAAAATCTTATTTTTTATGTTTTAATTTTCTATTACAAGACCCCCCAGTTTTTGTGCTAGGCAGAATTGCATTAGGCAAATTGCATATGAGCACTTTCCCTATTTTTTATGGTCATAATCTTTAATATATATACTGTTATTGATTATAAACAAAAAAAAATCCAACATCTTACAATATAGTACCCTCCATTGCTGATGGTTGGAGCACTCCATTGTGAGATGTTGGGTTTTTTTTCTGGCTTATAATTTATAATGAATTACACAACCCAAATCAAGACTTTTAATAAAACTTAGCAAATTCAAAAAAAAATCATATTTGATAGGATTTTACGTAAAAGCACTTTATTTCAATTAATATTAGTAATAATTTAAGATTTTTTTTGAATTAATTTAATAAGACTTAACACATTTAATATGATTTAAATCTGGCCTCAATATTAATCCAGAGCATTTATTCTTATTTTTTTGGTTCCTAAAAAATCAATTTATAAACTAGAAAAAAAAGTACATACAATCATAATATATAATCTAAAGTTTTATTTGTAAAAAAATGCAATCTAAGAAGTTTTGCTAAACTATATAGATGTTGCAGCATTTCTAATCTTGAATATTATTTTTTAGCTTGGGTTGAAAGAAGTGCACATTTTTTGGCTGCCTTGAGATTCTTTTTGTGCCCAGATATCTTAAGCAATACTTTGAATACTTGACTTTGCAAGTATGCTGTTCAATCTTGATTTTTATTCACTAGTTTATTAAACTTGGGGTTTTCCTCAGCAACTAAATACGCAAACTTCTTGTTACCTGATTAAATTCAAGATGTAGTTCTAAGGAAGGTATTATTGATTACCTGCCACTGGTTTCAGTATATCTTGTCTACCTAGTTTCTTGACAGAAGTTGATTGCCTCACCTTACCACTATTTCTCAAAGTAACCAATGAAGTCTGAGAGTTTTTCTTTGTTATCAACTATATACTTATATTTGAGGAAAAGTGTAAATGCAGAACTAAAAATCTCTAGGCTTCAGTAAGAATAATGCAAAAAAACATTTCATTGCATGGTCTGCCTTATATGTAAAATCTGACCGCATAAAAAGAGATAATTTTTTTTCCTGCTGGAGTCTGTCATGAGCCGCCTTATTTGTAACAGTTTGTAAAGTCCTTAATCTTTTATTAAGGGCTATTAGGAGTTCCGAGATTCGATTGCCTGTATCTAAGCCGTCGCCGCATCAATCGATGCGGTTTTTACACCAATTAAAGACGGTAACGTGAAGTTCCATTCCTCAAAGTTTCAGACCGATTGAGTAAGATCATGAGAACTTCTAATAAGGACCCGTTCCGCGAACTCAGAAAATAAGTCCATAAATACTTCCCTTTATTCTTTATCAAGCTTTGCTTTTTAAAGAATCTTTTGTCCATTTTTAATAAATTTATGTCCGTTATTACTTTTATTTTATATTTGGGTAGTTGCCAGCAATCCTGGAAATGAACCCTGTTGTCCTTAGAAAGGAGGCAGCAGGTGGGTCATGACAGAGTCTTCTAGTTAATGCCTGTCAAAGATGGAAAAAACACCCAATGAACTTAAAGCCATAAACTTCAATGAATGAATTTGCTTGCGCCTTTTCATAGTCAACCATGAGTCTGAAGTTGTAAGGGAACTCATAATCTTGAGTTAAAAAAGAATCTATTGAGCTGCTGCTCCCACTAGAACTCTGTACCTTCTTTTTCTTATGCTGTGTAGATTTTCTAGCTTTGATTTTGTCAAGCCTTTCTTTAAGTTTCTTAAAGATAGCTTGATAATCTTTTTGTGTGGCCACAGACACCAGGCAGTATACCATTGAGAGTACCTTATCTCCAAACTGTCCATGAATAACCCAAAGTTGTTGAAATAGTTTTGGACAGGAGGCAAAGGTGGCATCTGCAAGCCATTGATCACAACCAAGAAGGCATACAAGATTATCTTGGGTTGCCCAATAGTTAGTTCGTTTTTTGGTACTAACACCATCATCAAGTAAAATAAAGTTAGTTTTACTATCTCTAGTAAACTTCTGTTCATTGGTAAGAACCAAATCCTCAATAAACTTTGCACTTAAATCAATATCTATGTTGTCTTGTTTCAAATCAGGAACAAACTTCTGTAGGGTCAGAATAGAGTTAACTTTTGAAATTTTCACTGGTTCCAAGTGGAGAAAAGAGTTACTGATTACTTAATGATTTGGTGTCCCTGTGTAAAGGCCACTGGTATAGACAAGAAACTATTTGAGAAGACAGTTAAGAATATCCTTTGGCATCTGGCAATTAGTGTGTTCACCTTGTATTAATCCAATGAATTTTTCATATCCTTGGGTTGTTGACCTTGCCTTGCAGTTCTTTGTTTTACATCAAAAGTAATTAATGGGCCTGTCCTTCATTGCATCTTTACAGTTTAATTGAAATCTTCATGGTACCATAAAATAGAAATTTTATGTGACATTAACGGAGATGAATCTTTGAGGGTAAGTGGTGGTTTAAATTCATTTCCTTCTCTAGCTGGGTTTAGTGTAGTCATCATATCCCAGACTAGATTCAAAAATGAACGTAGTTTTTCTTCCTTATCCAATAGTTTAATTGATCTCTTTTTTCTTGGAGTAAAAGGGGTTGACAATATAGATAGTTGTGTTTCTGTAATGTTGTAGATAGATTGAGAGTCATTAGCCCAGTCAAGTAAGTGATTGTCTTCAAAGAGTCGTCTGTCTATGTGAACTTCATCACTTTGTGAGTTTACAAAAGAGTGCACAGTTAAAAAGCTACTACCTAAATTACTCTCGTTTTTATCTATATCTTTGTCAGGTATAACAGAATAAACATAAGGAAAGATAGGAGGTGACTCTCTTTATTCCTGAATTAGGCAATGGTTTTCTTTATCTTGGGTTGCTTGTTTCTGACTCTGGGCGAGTTCCTAAGCCTTTTGTTGGGCTCTGGTATTTGCTGGTTTGATTTAGAAGAATAAGACTTGGAATATTTAATTTGTTGGTTGAAGCCATTGATATAGTTTTTATTTTTTTTGAATTTTTTTTGCTTTATATTCAGAAAACAAAAGCTTTTTTGAAAAGTTGGGTTGAAATGGAATAAATGGGTGGAAAATTTTTACTCATAACTTGATCATTTAATTGAGATTAAAATCCAATTTAAAAACTAATTAAAATGACAGAATTTTGAAGTAGTCACGGTATAAATTGATGTGTTTTACTATTGCGCTCTTAGATAAATTTATGAACAAGATAAAAATAAGCCAAAAACTCTCTATATTTTGCAGAGCCATAAAGAGGTTTTTTGCTAAAAAAATTTTAGATTCAAAAACTCAAGATTGTTGATAATTACAATGTCATTAATTTTATTATGCAAAAATAAATTCTTTACATATGCTAATTTTGATATTTAATGCTCTTAAATTAAGTGTAGCCAAAAATTCAATGTTTATTAATTTTTTCATAATTGATTTTAGTCCTGTATCAAACTAATTGAATTTGAACTTAATTTTTTTGTAGTTTAATGTCAAACAAATTTTTTAATGGAGCTATCAGAAGATTTTTTGATCTAACTAATTTTGAGATAATCACTTTGTATCAAAACTTTATATATTTTTACATAATGAGAAAACAACGTTATGATGACTTTAAGTCTAGATTAATATATATTGGGGTCTTGACAAAAAATAACATTTCTAAATTTATTAAAAAACACTTTTATCTATCCACTGAATACTAAAAATGTATATTTGGTAGTTTAGTTTTTAATTTTTTTTACATATAAACAAGAAAATAAAAGATAGTCAATTACTGGGTGACAACCCCAAATCAAAAATAGCAATCTTAAAAATGATTTAATTTTAAAAATTTCTAGTTTGTCACTTTGAATGACATTTTTAGTCCGTTCAAAATATTAAGCGCAAACTTATTTAGTTCCCTTTTTTATAATAAATTTTTAATTGACCAACTCAAGTTTAAGTGATCAAAAGTGACAAACTCAAGCTGGTTCAAATTCTGCTCTTAATCAATCTAATGCATAATCCATGATTTTAATAATTGGGTTAATTTTAAACTATTAAAAGTGGCTTTATCAAAACCTGCCAACTCAAAACTTTTCTTAATCAAAGAATTTACAACATTACAAAAACAACTAACTGCATATTGTTTTCTTTAATTATAACATTAATCCTATAGTTTAAGTCTAAAAAAAATTAAGTTATTGGCCTGTTTTTTATATTAAATCTAGTAAGCTTACTTAATTTTTAGTTAGTTTATGTTCACATAGTTCTAACTATATGTTTCTATTCTAATAATTTATAGTTCAAATAGCAAAATATTACTAAGGAAAAAGCTATTAGTATTTTGTTAGTAATATTCAGGCGTAGCCATATAAAAATTTATTACTATAAACTTTGTCTAGGAAAATTTATTTCCTGAAATATTTGTGCTTAATTATAACCAAAAATTAATTGTAAACTCAATTAGGATATAGTATACTTGATATCTTAAAAGTGACAAACTTAATTTTTAGTCTCAATTTTGCTGCAACTAATTTTGATACTAAAATTCACTAGGATATCATATGTATTTTAATTTTGTAAGCTTAGTAGATATTATTGATATAAGGCTTTTCTACAATTTTGAATCTTTTTTAATTAATTAATATGTAAAATTTTGAGTTGTGAGGTCTTATGTATCTATAATAAATTTATTTTTTGGCCTTCTACTTAATTTAAATGAACTGAAATATATTAAAACATATTATATTTTTCCACAACCAATTTGAAAAGTGGTCATGTCAAACCTTTTCATTTGATAAGGTTTGAAAATTTTTTGGACTGACATGGTGTTTTCATTCTTTTTTTCTTCTGATAAAGATTAACAACATTTCTCACTTTATTATAAAACTTATACTTTTTCTTAATTTTTATAGATAAAATGACTAGATTGAATTATTCTAAAACACATTTTCAACCCCTAAAGATTTGAGAGCTTGGAAGAGAGCTATAGAGACACCTTTAAATACTGCAAATGAAAAAACAAATAAACAAAAAACCCCTAAAAAAACTAAAACAAAGACCCCATCCTCTTCCCCTTCATCTTTCAACTACTCTCCCCCCTCCCCTCTTTACACTCTATCTCAAAATGCAGTCCTTACTCCCAATAAAATAATTGGAGATGGCAATGACTCCAATGCAAGTTCTATCTTGACTCATAACAGCTTTGTAGAGTCTCAGAGAGGTGAAGTTAGTTCTGAAGCAGAAGTTTTGAGTGATTTATTTCTCAAAATTTTTAATGAGTATACTAAACTTACTGACTCTTCTACATAAACTCTATCAATCTCTTTAACACCTTTTACAAAACAGAAAAAAACAAATCAGAAAATTAGAAAAAGAACAAAGAATGCGTCTCTTTGTATATCCATATGGGATACCTTAACTGCACCAAACTTGGCTAAATTTGGTGATGAATAAAACCTCCAGCTATTCCCCCCTTTCTTTTCCAATTATGTCTTGTAAATTCTCTGCTTCCTGGTACCATGAAGGATATATATTTCAATGTGAAGATCCTATGAAAGATAAACCAGTGCATTATTTTTGTTGTAAAATTAATCACTGCAAGGCCAGAATCAAGACAAAGGGTTTTGAAGAAGTGGTTGGACCAGTCAAAGGTGAACATATCAATTGTAAAGAGCTAACAGATGTTCTTGATAGACTCCTTAAATAGTTTTTGATGCAGACCGCCACAGTTAAGTCTGCAATACCAAACCAAGAAGTGGTGAGCAATGCTCTCCTTTGCCTTTCTACTAGGCAGGTTATCTGCGCAAGTGAAATCCCCATTTTTTAAAAGTTTGTTGCAGACTACAAACGTGAAAACCTGGATATTGACCCAAGTGCCAAGTTCATTGAAGACCTGGTATTTAATGAAGAACAACAGGTTACCCAAAATAACACAACAAATTTCCTTATGCTTAGTTCTGGCGTTGGAACTAAAAACCGCACAATTTGCTAGGCAACCCAAGATAATTTAAAACGGCTTCTAGACTGCAAACAGTGGCTTGCAGATGCTACCTTCTCTTCCTGTACAAAGTTATTCCAACAACTTTGGGTCATTCATGGTCAGTTTGGTGATAAAGTTCTCCTCATGGTATACTGCCTGATGTCTAGTGCAACCCAACAACACTACCAGTTAATATTGGAAAAACTTAAAGAGAGACTCAACATTATTCAGGTGGGTCAAGTCCCTAGGTCTTCAATAAAGGACAGTGGTAGTCTGTCAATAAGTAGCATCTCAAGGCAAAGTCTTTCACAACAAGGTGAACTTTAAACCTTAAATTCAGGTTAATGATTGACTTTGAGATGGCACAGGCAAGTGCCTTTATTGCTGTATTCCATTTAGAGCCTCAAGGTTGCTTTTTCATTTCTGGCAAGCCTTGACAAGAAGATTGCAGCAGGATAAGAAATTAGCTGCTTTTGTACGTTCTGATTTTACATTTGAAGCAGAGCACAAAATGAAGTGCTTCTCTGCATTAGCTCTTATTAAACCTTAGTTTGTAAGTAATGCCCTTAAAAATTTTCTAGCTACACTGTACATGCAAGAACATTGCGAAGTCTTTTCTAACTTCATTAATTGTTTTCAAAGGCAGTGGTCTGGTGAAGTCAAGAACAGTAGAAGGGGCCCACCCATCAACAAGATCAAATGGAACCAGTGGGATGCTATTAAGAACAACTTTCTTTGAATTGCTTCATCTATAGAGTCTTGGAATAAAAAGTTTGCGGATCTAGTTGCAAGAATTCATCCCCAGTTCAATATAATAGTCAACAAAATCAAGGTAGAGCAACATACATGTGAGGTGGAGTATGGAAAGTATTGTCTTGGTCAATCCAGAATCAAGAAGAATGTAAAAGCTGCAGCAAAACATGTACTCCTCTCTGATCAAGCCAAGCATCCTTACAAAGGACCTGAAGAAACACAGGATCAATTAGATGCTCTTTCAAATCTTCTTTAGTATTAAATGAATTTCTTATTTGACATATTTTTTCTTTTCTATGTTAGTTTTTTGTTGAAAAACACATTAATTTCTTATATGTTGGAAAACCACACCAGGTCTATGAAGACCATTTATAAAAGCTCCTGCTGGGTACAGTGTAAACCTCCCGCTAAATAAATTTAAATCATTAAATCCATCTCAAATAATAAGCATCATGCCTGTCCTTAATGCATTTTAGTATAGATTAAAAAACCACACCTAGTCTATGACAACCATTTATAAAAGCTCCCACTGGATGCGGTGTAAACCTCCCACCAGAGGTCCTATAAACCTTCTGCTAATTAAATTTATTTGAAATTTTTTTGTCTTAATAAGTATGCATCCTGCCTGTTCTTTATGCAAATAAAAGATAGATAGATAAAACCACACCCGGTCTATGACAACCATTTAAAAAAGCTCCCGCTGGATGCAGTGCAAACCTCCTGCTGGAGGTCCTATAAAACTCCTGCTAATTGAATTTATTTTAAAAATTTTTCATCTTAAATAATTAAGCATCATGCCCATTATTAAGGTATTTTAGTATAAATTAAAAAATCACGCCTGGTCTATGACAACCATCTAAAAAAGCTCCCGCTGGATGCAGTATAAACCTCCTGCCAAAGGTCCTATATTCCTCCCGCAATTAAATTTGTTTAAAAAATTTCATCTTAAATAATTAAGCATCATGCCTGTTCTTAAAGCATTTTAGTATAAATTAAAAAACCACACCCGGTCTATGATAACCATTTAAAAAGCTCCTGCTGGATGTGGTGTAAACCTCTCGCCAGAGGTCCTATAAACCTCCTGCTAATTAAATTTATTTTAAAAAAATATCTTAAATAATAAGCATTATGCCCGTTTTCTATGCAAATAAAAATATATAATAAATCCACATTCATTCTATTTTGACCATTTAAAAAGCTCCCGCTGGGTGCGGTATAAACCTCCTGCTGGAGGTCCTATATATCTCCTGCAGAGGGATCAGGCACCCGTGGATGTTTGTAGAAAATATTATCTAATACTATCAAACCAAAATTCATCTTTTTTAATAAATATATTCCACAATAATCAACCAAAAAACGCAGTTTTAAATTGATTCCTATTATAAAAAACTTGATGATAAATTTAATTTGATCTGGCAACCTATAAATACACATCATTTCAAAAGACAAAAATATTAAACCTTTTTATTATAAAAAAAGAAAAAAGTATGAAAAACTAAACTGAAACTCTTATTGATTGTTATCTTAAGTTTGAGGCTGGAATGCAAGCCTTGGCTAGAGATCTCCAGGAAGCTCAAGAGTACATAAAGGATGTCACTAATCAAAACACTCCTATATACAAGGAGTATATGGATCTCTTGGCGGAAGAGTGCAAAATCATCATCAAACCCGGGAAAAAACTCTTGGGTACCTCTCTTATTGACCTTACTGGTTCTAATGATAGTTGGACATCCTTTACTGCTGGCAACTTGTCTAAGCGCCCCTTCCCAAGTGACTCCCAGGGCGCTGATCCACACAACAAGAAAAAACAGGAAGTTACTCCCTCCATTCATGAGATCCAGGGAGAAGATATGGATCAAGACCAGGAGTCTGAAAACCCTTTGGATGATGAAAGACCTGAGTCAAGTACTGAGACCTCCTTTGTGGTATCTGGTGGGGCCCCTCATCAAGTTTCAGAAAATTTTCAGCAGACGGTCCTTAACTCTGACATTAAAAAGAAGTTGCAAGGTGGTTGTGAGATAACTGTAAATGACTTTGATTCTAGTCAGGCTGTACTTAACCTGTCCATGGAAATTGCAGTCGCTGACAGGCCCTCTTTGGTTATGAAAATCTGTTCCAAGTTGACCATGAAAAATTACACAAGGCACTTTGACAGTTTCTGTAAATTTTGGGTAAATTATTTAAAGAAGCTGAGCAAAATTATTTGCAGAAATGCTTATTACAATCTCATTTCCCCACAAACCAGATCTCTAGACGGTTAGGCTACAAGCTAGTAGTGGAAGAGGAGTTTTTTATTGCTGTGCACTATGCAAAAGCACCCTGTACCCCTACAGAATTTCCCCCTTTATGAATTCAATGATTGACTTCCTGAGAGATGCAAGCAACAGGTATGCAGAATATCATGATGCCAATAAGCTGAAAGAGTCCAGCCCAAAATTTCATACCAAGATGCATTTTCCTACTGCAATGACCAAATCCACAAATTATTGGGGAACTTAATGGTTGATGGAGAA
>CAOJZF010000015.1:0-25639 GCA_948465475.1 Thalpophila matura
CTTATGTTAAAGACTATACATCTTCCTCTAACTGTATCTTCCCGTATTGACAATTCTACTTTGCTTGCATGTCTTATCAAGGCTAAACCTACGTTTCAGACTATCAACTAACTACCTATTAAATGTTCTATAAAACTAACTACTAGAAAGACCGTTTTATTATAAGTATTTTATTAATTGTTTTATTTGAAACTTTATGGGGTCTAGACAGCTCCTATCCTTCAATTTGCTGAGTCCTGTCTTATACCTGGTTCTCTAGGCTTGGTTGTATCTTTTTTTCAGTCATTATAAACCTCATTAGATGGTTCTTGGTCGTTTCATTGGTTATGCAAAGTATAGCTTCTTTTGGTACTCTTTTGATTTCTACTTTTGGGCATATCTTCAGCTGAGTTCCCCTGGTCCTCAGGATCACTGTGGTATACATATCATCATTAAGTATTTCCTCTTCAAGTCTTTGGCCAAGGTCAAAATATTTGACCTCTCGATTTCCTTTTTTAGACATTGGGTCTTCTTTCAAGGCTCTTTTCTCATTGGTCTTCTAATGAAGCCTGGTCAATAAAATACTTAAAAAAAGAGTGAGTGTCAAGGATCATTTCCTATTATGGATTTTCCCCGTTTATCTTTATTTGCTGCAACCTTTTCCTATAGACATCTGTATAACATTCTTGATTAGATTGGTCTTCAGATCCTCCTATTAAAACCTTTCCTAAAACTACTTCTTCATTTACCAACTTGGCAACGAGATTAAGTGACGTCACTTGCCCTTAGAATTCTTCCTATCTTTCTATATATGGTTTCTAATAATAATATCTTACTTTCTCTTATTGAACTCTTTCTGGAAATTCACATAGTAACTTCATAAATTCTTTGTGCTTTGCTTAACTCATCTTCATTGCTCATATTTGGCATGATTTTTCTTCTGTCTTGCTGCTCTGATTCTTTTTAAGGAATACCAGCTTATCCCCTTAGTCAATTCTACGCTCAATGGCATTAAGACCTGGACTTATGATCTGATTGCTTTGATGTCTTGCTACATCCCACTTCCCGCTTGTACCAGGCTAGTATTTCAGTAAATAGTTCTTCTTTAGCTAAGCTCTGACTCATATTATGTCATTAAGGTCTACTGCCTTGTTCGATTTCGTGCTATCACCTGTATAAGTTACGTGCTGGATATATGTATCCTATGTTAATTAGCACACTACCAGGACTACTCTTTTTTTTTCAATATGACCAAGTATCAGACCTACTACAATCTCTCAATTGTGGCCTAAGAGGAAGTTAAAAGGGCAATCAAACAAACATATGGGATGTTAGAGGAGCTCCCCAAGAAAATCTAACTTAATATCAACATAAAAATGTAGCATGAAACATATGTTTTTAAGATGAGTAATAGGTTAATATCATATGCTTTGCTGAAATCTATTGATGATTTACACAATTAGTAAAAAAGGGTCAAGTAGGAAAAAAATCTTCCAGGAGATCTTTTAGGCTTTTTGCTGCAGCAACTGTTTGTATCAGTAAATAAGATGAGAACCTTTGCTTATAAGTAGATTTAATGTTGAAAATTTACCAACCATGGTAGAGACCTGACCAAAGGCCACAGACAGGGAGTTGCCTCTAAGGGCGATTGTTTGTTCTTGGTACCTGCTGACACAGACTTAGCAAGCCTTGAGTAACAGCAAGGTCATAGTAGCAATGTCTATGCAGAGAAAATCTGGTCCAAAGGTAAGCCCAGGCTGAGAAACTTTAAACTATATCCCATGTACTAATAGGAGAAGCTCAAACACAGTTTTTAGGCATGTTTGTTAACATTTATTCTGGAGGCATATATAGATTTTACAGGTTGCCAAAAGATATAAGAAATATATATATGTTTTTGTTAGGCAGATAGGTTTTTATTGATAGATAAAAAAATGACTCTTAAGATTAGAGAGGGATGATGAGGGGTGTAAGAGACTCTTTTATCTCTAATGTCAGAAAACTTTACCAACCATTGTCACCACATTGCTAATAGCACAAGTAGCAGCATCACCCTCAAGGTTTGTAACTGCCTTAATTTTCCTGCCAAGGAAGTCTTGACAGTATCCAAGGTCCTACAAGACAGCCCTAAAATATTTTTTGGAGCAAATCCAGACCTGAGGTAGACTTGGCTTTAAAGCTTAATTGAAAATCTCCTGAGACATTAGGGAAATTAGCCCAAACATTTCAATTATTTGGGGTTGGGGTCAAAGGTGCTAGTGCAGAAAGCCATTGTCATGGTTTATTGATGCCACAACATTGTAGTACTTAAATAGAAAGCAGTAAAAGAATAATTATTGTTTCATAATAAAGCACTTCTAGTCAAAAAAATTAATTTTAGACTTTACTAAAAATAAAAACAAGTAATATTATTTCAAAAGTGTTAAAAAGCGCCCTCTTTATAATTTTTAGTAAGGTTCTTGTCTACTTAAATTATACTTAGTGACTTTCCAGCTGTTACATTTTAATTTACCCTTTTCTTGTCCTTCAGGAAGGTGTTTGTTTCTATCTTATCAAATAACATTAACAACCCATATTTATTGGGCCGTCTCAGATCAAATCTTTGCTTGACAATTCTGCAATACCACGTTATAGCAGTCAGCTGGCTTAAATTTAGACCTCTGTTTAGAGTGAGACCTCTACATTTGGTACTTTAGCTTATCTTGTAGTTTTCCAAAAGTTTTGACCACTAATTTGGGATTTTCACTATTGTTTTCATAATTTGACTTGGATATCAGAAACCACAACCTAGAGGGTAAATTTTTTAAGAATGTATATCTTAACTGTGAGATTTTTTAAGAAGTTTCTTAATTTATCTAGCATTGTACCTAAGAAAAAAATTGATCTCTGAGTCATTCTCCTTATTTGACCCAGCGCCACTCCCTCTAGCTGTAGATGGTGACAGATAGAAAACCCTGTCATCCATAAAGGAAGAAATGATATTATAGGTTTGTCTTACTTTTTTACAGGATGGCAATTTATCAGTTCTCAACCATCTATCTTGACATAAATTTTAACCCCAGATTGCTAATTAGCCCAGATTGAAACTGTAATGGAAATTAAATTCTTCCTTTATATATAAGAATGCTGACTAGCGTTTGGAAAATCAAAAGTAATTATTTTGACCTCTATTGCGCTTCAGAACCATCCAATTTCATCTTATTTAGTAACAAATGAATTATTGGCAATTTAATGCTATCTGGTCTGTTTTTTGGAGTATTAAATTGTACAGGCTTGTTCTGCATCTATCTGCTAATCTATCCAGTATTAAAATTACGCTCAAGTTGGTGTTATTTTGATATGAAAGGTTAAAGTAAGATCTCATTTTGTTTTATATATCACTAGGTGGATTAGTGACCCTATATTATTGACTTCAGATACCTGCTGCAGCTTAGCGCTAGTGCAGTGTAGCTAAAATATAGACAATGTGGAAGTTTTTGTTCAGCCAATCCACAAGATAGGCAAATGTAGTCATTTAAAGTTCCTTTTTACTCAGAGACGCATTGTTTGTATAGTGTTATAAGTATTACAACACTCAACAAAGGAAATAAAGTTTCAAATCTAAGTGTAGTGCTAAGGGAGCTAGAGATTAAGTTGAGACATTTGAGGCCAAATGGGTCAGATGAAAGAAGATCAAGGGATTAAAAGAGCAAGAGAGAATCAATTGAAGGAATTTTCTAAAATACTGAGCACAAAGGAACAAACAAAGAAAGATTGGAACGTGCAAAACTTGCCAAAAAATCCCAAACAAAGAGAGAAAAGGAATATAAAATAAATGAGTGTAAAAATAAAAAATCATCTAGTGTATGTAGCAGATTTTATCATATTAGGATATAATTATGCCTATTTTACATTTACTTATAACAAAATAGACTTAAACTTGAACAACACTAATCATTCAGCAGGAGGCTTAGGTTAAAACCCCATTCTCAATACTGCTATTAATGGAATGATCATACAAGCCTGCAATGGTTTCCTTAAGGCAGTATCCAAGAATATGTAGATGTACATAAACACCTTGACAGAAGAGGAGGGATATGATGTCATCTTATAAATGCTTCCTAACAAGGAGGGCACTCAGGAGTGGGATTTTTCTTAGCTAGCAGCCACTGTTAATCACATAGCTACCCTATGAATGTTGGCTGCAACATTAGAGCACAACATGGGGGACTCTATAGGGAACTATATAAAGAATGGGCACTTATGACTGGAGTTGAGCTGAGCATGCTTCCAAAGTTGTAATACTTCCAACTCGATTACAAGAGAGGTTGTCATTTTTTTGATACATTCAAATTGCAAATGACCAGTATACTAGATGCATCAAAAATTAAAATGTTTGGAGCACAATGCAGACCAAAATTTATGTTCTTGTCTCTTGAAAAATGAACAGACAGTTAGGATGAGTTGTGGAAGAAGTTCAAAGAAATATGGTGTAAACCAATGTAAACAGAAGATGCATCTATGGCATTCCAAAGGGAAACCTAGGATGAAAACAAGAACGTCTGGATTTACACATCAAGATTTTAAGAGTTTTAATGGATCTTAAAAAATAACTTAATTACCAAGATGACAATTGAGATTTTCCTGCAGGGTTGCAGGCAAGGAATACAACAACATATACTGGACCTCTCTAGAAAGGTTCTGTTATGGGAAGCCTTCTTTGAAAAAGTACAATGGTACAACAAATTGGAACCCCAAGACACACAGTATAGAGGAACCAAGAGGTTGGCTCTGGTGGCCACCCAGGAAGAGGAAGAATATCCATAGTGGAAACAAGGAATCAGTTTAGTGGCCATTTCAACAGAGGGTACTATGGGGAGAGAAGAAATAAAACAATCAATACAGGAAATAATAGCAAAAAAGGAAACCTAGAAAGAGATGCTACCAGTGCAATTGGGAAAGACATGTTTGTCAAGACTGTCCCAAAAGGAAGAACAAGAAGGAATTGGGAAAAGCAAGCTGGGAGTAAATGATGAGAAATTTGCTCTTGGGAAGAATAACGTCCCAGAGGCTAACTACATATCAAGAGGCAAAGATACAGGGGACAGCAGGCAACTTGGAGGTACGTACAAGGGGGCATAAGGCGGAGGAGGCCAGGGCCATGATCACAGACAATGGCAAAGTGATGATCACAATGACTAAAGGGAAATTAGAACAAATTGTCAGCGCACCAAAAGAAGAAAGGATGGAATGGGAGAACACATTCCAAGTATAGTTAAACAAAAAAATTGTGTTAACAGATAAAGCAGCAGTCACTATACCAGCACAAGTGGAAGGACAAGAAGTAACAGCGCTGGTGGACACAGAAATGCTTGAGAATCATTTCAAGGGGATGTGTCAACCAATTGGATCTTGTAGCCTATGCATGGGCAGAAATGGTATTAGGGTCAGCAGAGGGGACTATCAAGAAGAATTAACTGATAACCAAGAAACTGGGTGTATTGGTAGGAGGAAACCAGGCTAAATTACCAGTAGTGGTGGTAGAAGGATCACACTTTAATATCCTGTTAGGGGTTTACTGGGTCAAGAAAAGTGGGGCAAATATAGACCTTGTAATCAGTACTGTAAAGGTAGGAGAGCAGACTTTACCCATCAAAGGGTCTAAGAGCCCAGGAGCTCATGTAGTACAAATTGGTAGGCAGGTATATAGCCTGGGCGCCTATCAAATGGCACCAAGGGAGACCCGGGAAATCAAAGTGCACCACTACAGCCTTGAACCAAACAAAGCATAGTGATTTGCGCTAGTATAAGGGAAACAACTGGAGGGAAGCATGGTGGTAGAAGTAGCTACAGGAGGGAAGATGATGTCAATGAACCTAATTAATAAGGGACCAGGGCTTTGTACCATTTAGAAAGAGAGGTGGGTTGGGAACTTAGTCTGGACCAAAGAGCATGAATTTAATAAAGAACATTTAAAAGCTTATTTTTTGGTATCTTCAATTGATTTTAATAAAAATGTAAAAGATCACAGAACCCATGGAGAGATCAAATGGCAAGAATTATAGAAAAATGGGTCATGGTAGTATTGAGAAGCAAATAAAACATAGGACTGACCAAGTTAAATATTAAAATAAATTAACTCAAGTGGTCTCAACAAATTGGATATACTCTGAGGATGACTCTGGATATGACAAGAGCAATTGTGATCAAGTTAGAGAAATTGGCACAGGCAAACCTAATTATACTCTCAATAAATCTGTATGTGGCACCCACAGTATGTGTACAGAAAAAGGACAAGTCCCCACAAATGTGTTTCAACTTTTGAAAGATCAATAAAGATATCATAAACAATGTGTAACCAATGCACCAAATTGAAGACTAACTTAAAGCAATGAGGGATCCATTATAATCACAACAATGGACCTAACTGAGAGGCACCATCAGCTACAATTAAATGAACAGTCAAAGAAAGTGATGGCGTTCACTACTCTCCAAGTATTATTCCAGTGGAGGGTATTATCAATGGGAATGAAGACTTTGGGGGCTGTATTTCAGAGGCTTATGGATAAACTGTTTGGAGATATGCAGCCCAGATGCGTGGCATTATACATTGAAGATATAGCTGTATACTCTCCCAACATAGAACAGAACCTAAAAGACCTGGATGAGGTGATGAGACAACTAGATTAAGCTAACCTTGAAGCCAATCTAAAAAATGTGCATTTTGCAGAACTCAGGTGCTGGTTCTAAAGGCACAAAGTGTCTAACAAGGGGGAAAAGTCAAATACAGAGAAAGCCCAGGCAATCAAAAAGATGAAAAATCTAACCTCAGTAACAAAAAAATACTAGATCCTGGGAGAGGTCAATTTTTACTAGAAGCTTATCTCTGATTGTACAGAATTGGCGGAACTGCTAGTAGCACTGACTCAGGGAAAACAGGAAAATTGGGGAAAGTTTTAATGGGGACCAGAGCAGGAAGACAGCTTACAACAGTTGACGGAGGAACTGATATAAGCTCCTATACTTCAGTTACTAAACTGGAGAAAAGAATTCTGGATTGAGACTACCGCACAAAGCAGCAGGCTAGAAGAAGCTCTAACTCAGGAACGCCAGGGAGAACAGCTGCCTGTGACATATGCTAGTCAAGCGTTGAAACCTTTGGAGAAACAGTACCCTGAGTAAAAAGAAAGTCTAGCTATTATATGGGTAGTATGGCAATTATACTATAATATCTGAATCCCACTTTCTAGTTGTTTATAATCACAACAGGACCAAAAAGCTGTTGAAGAAAGTGCTACTGGAGGGAAGGATGCAGAAGTGGGCTGGAGTGCTAGTGGGATACAACATCAAAATTGTGCACTGGGGAAAGGAAAAGAACCAGGTGGTAGAGATGCTGGCAAATCAGGCCTTTATAGTGAAAGGGGATTGGTCCTTGCTAGAAGTAGGGGAACAGAAGGAGGGACTAATATGGGCCAGACCACAATTATAGATGGAGGTGTTGTAAAGGATGCACCAAATTCATAGTGGGCACTTAAAGGAAAAAAAATGATGGGGCAATGATGGATAAATATTGGTGGAAATGAATGGAGACAAGAGTTTAGGCTTTATGTAAAGTTGTACCTGGCATATAATCAAATGTCCAGAGTGTAAAAGTAATAACCCCCAAAGTTAATCAAATCAGTACATCTGACTGAGATAGTATCAATGAACATGGGGAAGTTCATGCTAGCAATCAGGACCCAAGGTATCTTCTTGGTGGCAATCAACAGATTTACAAGGTAGATTGAGGTCAAAAGATTCAAACAAGAAACCTTAATTGCAATAGAGGTTTTTTTCAAAGATCATATACTGTATAGGCATAGATGTCCCAGGAAGTTCATACAGATGATGGGACTCTGTACACCTTGGCAAGGATGAGGGGCATATTCAGTAGTTTAAGATTCAGCACAGTGTGACGGTGGCATACCACCCAGAGAGCAACAGGCTGGTGGAGAAGGTTATTGTGACCATCAAAAAGGTACTACATAGAACAAAGATGAATAAAAAACACAGTGTGGATACAAGCATTACACTTTGTGTTCTAAGCCTATAAGATGGTGCCTCATCAAGAAACAGGCCAAATATCATTTAAAATATTATATGAAAAGGAAGCGGTTAAAACCAAAGAGCTGAAATACACCACATATGAGACAGACAAGGAGTACAAAGAAGCAGTCAGGAACCACTTAAGGCAAATGCTAGTACTGCATGCAAAACTTCTACAGAGATGCTCAATTGATAGGCTTGGGTCTGAATGTGGTCACTAGTTTGAAGACTAGTACCAAGGTCCTTTTCTGTGGATATTTTTCTTGTTTAGCTAGTTCTAGCCATATGTTTCTTTATGCTTCTTATGTCAGTCTTGGATTAAGACTTAACGCTATTAAGAAGTAGAATTTGGGGTAGCTTGTCCAATTAAGAGGAAAGAAAGATAATATATATTTATTGGATAATCCAAGTGAGGAAAACGTAATAAAGAAGTAATATTCTTTTGGGGAAAAGAGGGAGTTTTGATATAGTTGAAGGGAAGGGGGATCTAGGCTTTGAAATATTTAGTGAGGTACTGTGTTAAAGACTTAAGTTCCCTAGTTTTAGTAGTACCATAACATAGTAAATATTAAAGCATTTTATCACTATCTTAAATTTAATTAGTCTAGAGCATCTAGAATTTAAGTGTAATCTTGTTGGAAATGGTTATAGGAATAAGTCATGATGGTTCTTAGGTTGTCATCCTTAGGTGTGACTGGATTAAAATTTGTTGACCAGATATAGCCTAGATTCAGGGGATAGTTTTCCTAGTAGATAGAAGGGAGCTCTTGTTGAGAATTCAGGTAAAGGCAGAGTTTTGGCAAAAATTGAGCTTGTCAGGTTTTTGTGCCAATAATAAAACGCATTGATATTCCTCATTAAGGGTGTGCTTATATCTAGTAATTGTTTGAGATTTGGTTGATAGTTACTCTAATTGATTAGGTTCTTGCCAAGAATAGGTAATTGGCTACATCCTTGCCAGTATATCTTCTATCTAATTTATAAGTAAAATAGGATTATATTAAGCACCTTTGATCAGAATGATCATTGTAATTATCAATTAATTATATATAGAAACATGTGTTATTTTTCTAAACCAGATATAACAGCAAATGATTATTGGCCTCTATTAAATGGTTAGATACATTAGATGGATTGATTAATTGGATTTTTAATCCTTACTAGCAACTTATAACAAAAGCTTAAATTATTGCTTGTGTCTAAGCCATTATTGTACTATTTATATATTCACATGGGCTGATCATAATATTTAGAAACAGGTACAAGTGTAGCTTGTATATATTTCACACTGTACAAGTTGGTTCCAAAGAAAAATTGGGGATAATAAAGACAGAAGAAGAAAGACATCAATAAAAGGAAGGCTAAAGGGAAGCCCAAAGGAGTGTTTAAAAATAGTGAGCTGGTATGGTCTGAAGTATGTCAAATCAATAAAGCTAACGTAGGGAGTACCACCAAGTGGTGCAGACTGGCTGTAATCACAGAACAAGAAGCAGGCCCACTATACCACGCAGAATACCAGACCAGCCATTTAGTCATGAAGTTTGACCAGATACACCCATGGTTCTAGAAAAGATGTAGAGGAGAGCCTGGATGAACACAAGTCTACCTTAGCCACAAATAGCAATGGGATTGGTGCAAGCAAGACCCCAGTAGCTAATCAGGCATTGTAGTGCTAAGTGGGTGGAGGATTGGTTCAATACACTTGAGGCCAAACGGATTGGATGGAAGAAGATCAAAAATAAAAGAGCAAGAGAGGATCAATTAAAGAAGGTTCCATAATACCAAGAATAAAGGAACAAACAAAAAAAGATTGGAACATACCAAGCTTGCCAAAAAATTTCCAAATAACGAGAGAAAATATATATAAAACAATTGAGTGTGAAATTTAAGGAATTAATCTAGTGCGTATAAAACACATTTTATTATAATAAGATATATTTATACCTACTTATACATTCAATTATAAAAAAAATAATCAAACATGAACAAGACTAACCATTCAGCAGAAGGGTTGGGGTACAGCCCCCAATCAATTCTGCTATCAACAGAATGATCATACAAGCCTGCAATAGTTTAGTCAAGGCAGCATCCAAGAATATGCAGATGTACATTACAGACTTGATCAAAGTGGAGCTCAATGATATCATCTAATAAATGCTTCCTAACAAGGAGGGCTCTCAGAAGTGAGATTCAGCTTGCCTAGAGGCCACCATTAATCATATAGCCACTCTACAAGTGTTGGCCGCAACAAAGAGTTGAACTTTAAATATATAGGGATTTTTATCAAAATTGCTAGGGTTATATGAGAATGTATTGAATTATATTCAAGATTTGAACTAAATAAGTATAAGTGTGAATTCACATGAGTGCATTCAAGTCTGAGACAATTGTAAAATTACAGGATATATTTTTCAACTAACATGATTAGAAGAGATATTTCCTTTTAAGCTATTTTTAGCGCAGCTTTAAAGAAGATTTTGTTGTATCTGTCCTCTAAAGTAGATAATTATTCTTGTTGTAATTAATATTTATTTTTTTTTAGTTTTTTTTTTCTTAAGAAGTTTAGATTTAGTGCAACATCAGGGTTTTCTACTAGAAAAGTTGTAAAAGGTAAAAAAAAGATGCTAAATACATTAGAAGAGGAACTACAGGAGAGTTTCTAAAAATACATTGATTACTTAGATAGTGTGGAGTAGAAAAGTGTTGTAGCATAAATACAAAAAGAATGGAGTCGAATTTTTAAAAAAAGATATAGCCCAAATCTTGTTATCTGCTACCCTTTATCAGGTAATCAGTAAGCTTTTTCCAGAGCTCTGTTTCTCTGCTTTAAAAGCAGTCTTTGATGTTGCAAGGTACTTTGATTTTATGATTACCTGTTGGCCTCTATAATAAGGAATTATAAATATAAGAAATTTATTTTTATACAATAAATCCTTTGTCCTTGTTGTTAAGTCTAGATCTATATATATCAACTAGTTTCTACATTATCTTATTGGACTCAATAGAGACACCTAAGATATTCTTTTACTAAAGATCAGCTTACTTGCTTCCTATAGTCAATATTTTGGTCATATACTTAAGATGTATAAATTTAAAATTAAAACCTGGAGCCAAATAAGGCTGCAAATAGACATATGCTTGATCAAGTTCTATACTGCAAGTGGTGAAAACTAAGGATTTTCTAAACAAATTCTTATAAATTAACTTTGTTTTTAATTGTTTACTTTAAAAGAAGTTTATTGTAATTTTAAGGAATTCTAAATAAAGCTAAGTAATCTAATATAAAAGTACTGTTTTTGTTACTTTATTTTTATATCTTATTTTTGTATGAATATTTTAATCTCTATATTAGAAGAAATGAAAAGTATAGTAATTAAATTTAAGATTCTAAGAAAAATAATGTAATTAAAGAATCTTCAGAAATGTCAAAAGTAAGACTATAGAAAGTACTAGTTTGGAAGGAGGATCATTTTGGAGGGATCTGTAGTGTTAGTAGTGAAGAGTTTATTGTCATAAATATTTACATCTTGTTGTAACTATTAGATCAAGCAGACAACAGGCTCAGAACCAGATAACAAAATAACAGAAATATACGGCCAAGCAAGGCCTAAGGATCCAAGGCAAGATGGTCCAGAGGGTTAAGGTATGCATCTTAACAGAATCTAGGAATTGAGTTTACTTAATTTACTATACATAGTAAAAGTGTATGGAAGAACTAACATCTGGATCCCTGTCAAAAGGGATAAAAGAGTCCCTATAACCCCAACATCCTTCTTTGATTTTAAAATGAATTACTTTTGTTAACAAAAAACTAATTGTTTAAAGCTTATATATTCTTACTTGTATACTGTTAACACCGCCTTAGCCAACAATAATCATAGTCATGCCTCCTAGACCCAATTACCAAGACCATTCCAGACAAGATGTCCTTGAGCTACTCTTGTTGGTGGCACAAGATGTAGCTCAAAGGTCTATACACCACATTTCTATTTTGGGGCCAACTTTCTCTGCAAATATATTGCCACAATAGCAGTTGAGCATCTTGAGGCCTGTTGAGTCTTCCTCAGCAGACAGCAAGAGCAAATGGCTGTTCTGGAAGGAGACTCATTGTCTTAGGCCATTGACCAGGTCTCTAAAATGGTGGGTAAAGTCTCCAACATTGGAGCCCACTGCAGGGGTACTTATTGAAGCATCTAAAGCTGGAAAGACATAGAGGAAAGTATACTATTAAAACCTAAAATGTTCAGCAGGATAGAATTCAAAGGCTACCAGTTAATCAAAGTCTTTAAATTAATAATTAACAACATAGACAAGACCACTCAGGTGGCATCATTTGAAGCTCTGTGTGGATCCAAGGTGATCTTGTGGCTCACCAGCCAGAATTTGCATCCTGGGAGGAGCTCAAGAAAAGCTTCAAAGCAAATTGGTGTGAGAAGCTTAAAACCAAAGAAGCCCTTGAGGAATTGTACAAGGTCAAGAAAAAAGAATTAGATTATATCTGGGTATATATTTCCTGGTTTGGGGAACTCCACAGGTTCTTCAAGTCAATTGTGTCCAATAAAAAAATGATCAAATTTTATATGAAAAATGTCTGCCCCTCACTCTGGCATTACAACTGCAAAATCAAGCAGAGAGTTCTTAATTGGGACGTGCTCATAAAAGAAATCTTAGTGCTATACTAATAAAACCCCAAGTTGTATACCCTCAACACTGGAAGAAAAAGAACTTCTTGCACCATGCCAAATGAGAAGAGAAGCCAGATCACCAAGTAGTGAAAAAGGAGATCCAGAGACTCCAGGGACTTATGGTCTAAGGGAGAGGCCTGGCTAAGAAGAGGCGTCCAGAGGACATGTTAAAAGTCCAATGTTTTGAGTGTAACCAATATGGGCACTTTGCCGCCAACTGCCCATAAAGAAAAGGCAACAACCAGGGTTGTCTGAAGAATTTGGAAAAAACAGCCAGGAGAAGACAGCAGGACTTCCACTTATAGATCCAGCAATCTTTTAATTGCAACCCTCCAACCCCGCAAGGTGGTAAAAGACTATGCGGGAGGGAAAAAGACCCTGAGACCCAAAAAGATCACCAAAGAGCCCAAAAAAAAGGTAAATTGAATGTATTTATAGCACTCCTGTCCAAACAATTTACCAAGCTCATGGATGATAGAGACTTTTATAAGAAATCTTTTTCAGGCTCATTCAACTTAGCATGTAAGAATGAGGAGATCAAATGGACCAATAAAAACGTCCTTGCCATACCAGAAAAAGTGGCAGATAAAGGAGTGTCAGCCTCACAGACAAATGAAGCACCAGAGTGGTAATCTCACAACGCTGTTTCAATTGGTTAGGGCTAGTGGAAGATAGAAAATTGTTATTCTCCCTATCATTGGTCACAGAAACAGTGAAAGCCCCTCAAAAGGTCATCCATCATGTCAAAATCCAGTTAGGAAGAAACGTCTCCCGCCTACGAGCCATAGTGGCGGACAGATTACAATTTAATTGGGTCCTTGGAGAAAATTGGATTGCAGCTGCTAAAGCGCAGATTCATGTCAACCAGAAAATGTTGAATATATATGAGGAAGTGATCTGAATGAAATTGCTTCAAGATCCTGTAAGTAGCCTATGCTAAGGTAAACAGAGGTACATTCATAAGGATGTGTTACCTTAGTGGGGGAAAATTTGGAACATTTCCCATCCACCACAAAATTTTGTCCTGAGATGACACAGATCTGTTCATCTCTGCACTCAACAATATCCAGAGCAGCAAATAAGTCAAACTTAAGCCCAATAGGCTGATGGAATTGCTGACCCTGCTAAACCTGTCCCATAACCCCCTTACCATTCAAAAAGGACAGTGTTTGGGGGTTCAAAATCCTTTAGGGATACAGATATTTTAAATGACTTTATTTATCATACTTTTTTTGTATTTTTATAAACACTGGAAGCTGTTTGAAACGTTTGTCTCATACTAAAATGTTGAACTGAAAAGGTGTGTTGGGAAAATGGGCAACTGTGTTGTCTAAAAATATATACATTGTAGGACTCCCCAGAGTGAAATACTGTATTAAAATGAACAATAAACAGCCCATAAAAAGTTATGTCCTGAGATACTCTCAGGCAGTATAAGAAGCTGCTGTTGAAGAAATTTAGAAATAATGGGACATAGGGTTTATAGAACCCTCCAAAAGCCCATATGCTGCACCAATAGTATGCATGCAAAAGAAAGATAAAACTACAAGAGTATGTATTGAATACCAATTGGTGAATAAACAAATTGTGGATGATTTGTGCCCACTACACAGAAATGAGGACAAACTTGATGCAATGTAAGGTGAAGTGGTGTTTAACATGAAAGATTTAACCAAAGAGTATCACTAAATGAAGCTGCACCTCAATTCCAAGTAAAAAACCGCCTACACAACTCCAGTGGGGTTATTTAAGTGGTTAGTCCTCCCCATGAGGATAAAAAACTTGGGGGCCATTTTCCAGAGGCAGAAAGACCAAATTCTGGGTCCACTGCATCCAAAATGACCAGTTGTGTACATTGACAACATCACCATCCTTAGAAAAATAATGGTGCAACACATCAAGGACGTAGAGGCAGTTTGAAAAGACTGGTCTAAGCAGATTTAAAAATAAACATAGACAAATGTGCATTTGCGCAGAGCAGAGTGCAAGTTTTAGCTCATGTAGTCAGCAAAGATGGTATTAAGACCAGTCCCACGTTGTTGGAAGGGATTAAAAACAAAGTACCCCCCTAAAAAGGTCACTGAAGTCCAAGGGTTTCTCAGCATGGCCAATTTTTACAGGAAATTTGTTCCACATTTTGCAGAAATTGCAGAGCCGCTAAATGCTTTACCCTAGAAAAAGTTACAAGGAGCTTTTGTCTGGGGAATCGTCCACAAGTGGCGTTTGATAGACTTAAAGGTACCAACAAACAATCCATTGAAGATTAATTTAACATGAACAGAAAATTCAATATTGAGACCATCATTCAATGTGAGGATAAAGGCATTCCTATTGCAAGATTATGTAATAGATGGTGAGGTCCACCATCTACCAATTGCTTTTGTAAGTTGAACTCTAACACCTGTAAAGCAAAATTATAGTACCACAGACCAGGAAGGACTGGATGTTGTATGAGCAGTGAAAAAATCAAGACTTATATATATGATACTCATTCTACAGTAATAACCAATCACAATGCCCTAAAAGCCATAAGTAACACAGAAGAACTAAAGGGTAGATTTATAGAGCTGCAGAATATCTAGTGCAGTATGACTTCACTTTTAGATACCAAACAAAAAATATAGTCCTGTGGCAGATTACTTATCATGCGCCACTAACCTGGTACTAGAACCCATCAACAAGGAGATGGGTGACCAGGAGAGGAAACAGGCTAAGAAAAAGAACCGGATGTTTTTTCTTGCGCACTAACAAGAAGGACTCATAAAGTTAAGTAACAAGCAGCAAACAGGGCACCTCAAAGCTGCCAAACTAACTCTGTTTCTTCAGAAAAGGTACTTCTGGAAAGGGATGGCGGGTAGTGTCAAAAGAATCATCCAGAGGTGCTAAACAGGTACCATATAGCCTGGCAAACAGCTACCAGCTGTTAAGAACCCATCTCTGTATATTACCTTTTTTAGTTAGATTCAATAGAGAAATCACATCCCATCTTTAAATGGACAAAATAATATTTGGTACTAAAAAATAGCCACTTTGCCTGTTTGGAGGAAGTAAAAGTAATCCCCTTGGAGACATGGAAAAAATTATTAGGCTCTTAAAGGACTTCATAGTTTTCAGGCACAGAAGCCCAACAGTGATCTTAACTAATAGAGAAAGCCCTACGTTTTACATGCCATAAATAGATTCGTGGAAAGTTACAGTATCCAACACACAGTTGACAACCCTACTACCCAAAGAGCAATGGGTTGGCATAACAAATCATCCATACCCTAAAAGGTATAATGGTGAAATGAAACCAAAGAACCTGAAGGAGCAGAAAGAACATGTAAACATAGCACTGGTGTCCTACCAATTAGTGCCTCATTGAGCCACAAGGTTCTCACCATTTATGATGATATACAGGAGAGGCAAATATGTCCAAGGAAGCCTGACTCACAGATTACCAATCATACAATAAATATGAAGAGGAAGTATATTCATAAGTCATAAATTTTAATTATTCAAGAACAAGCCCAGCTAAATAATCAGAGGTATTAGGATAAGATGATGATCCTTCATGACCAAACTAATATTGGGAAGGAGATTGTCCCCATCTCTATCATAGGGGACAAGGCTGGATTGAAATCTGCAGACATATTTCAAACATTAAATTGAACCAACTTAAAGTAATTTAGGCCTGTAAAATCATAGGAATAACCCCAGGGACACTAGAAAATCTCCAATACAGTTTAGATGACGTACCAATAGTGTAAAAACAAACAGACTCCCAGCACATGAAGTCATTAAACGCAGAAACTAGCTAAACAGGTTTGTCAAACATACTCTCTCTTTTCCCCACAGTAAGGATTTTCTTTCAAGCCAATGGCAAGGCCCAAAGACAACAAGAGTTGTAAATCAAAAAGACTTCTAATTTTGGCTATTGAGTTAAGAGCCTTGAAGAAGCAATGTTTTAACTCTTAGAACAAACAGCCAACAGGCTCAGAAACAAATGACAAAATAACAAACATGTCCGGCAGAGAAAGGCTTAAGGATCCAGGGGAGACAGTAGAGGGTTAAGGCATACATCTTGACAGAATCTAAGAATTAAGTTACTTAAATCACTACACAGATTAAAGTGCATAGAAGAACTGACATCTGGATCCCTGCCTAAAAAATACAAGAGTCCCCAAAACCCTCAACATCCTTCTCTAGTTTTTATAAATAACTTTTTGTTAATAAAACATAATTTGCTTAAAGCTTATATATTCTTACTTGTAATCTATTGTTGTAACTCTTATAACAAACAACTGTTGGGCTCAGAACAGGTAGCCGACATGACCAACACATCCATTGCAAGGGATCCCAGGTACTGATGGGGCCAAGGAACCACAAGGACGGTCCGCGCGCTAAAGATTCATTCAGGAATCAAAATTACAAAATATCTAACACGGATCAAACTCTGCGGAATTTGATATCCAGATCTCTCAAGCAAAAAATAAAAAGAGTCCTTTCCTCCCCATCAATCTCTCTCATTTTTTGGTTCTTCAGATCATCTCTGTTTTTATAATAATAAAAGCTACTGTTTATTTGAACTCTGTTTACTTTTCTCCAATCTAATTATTCCAACAATCTCTAAACTATACCTCCTCAAACCAATCAGAATGATCACGCTAGTCAAGATGTCTTTGAGCTATTGTCTATTGTGGCACAGGATGTGTTCTTAAGAGCCCTTCATCCCGGGTCTACCTTGGGGCCAAAGGCTCTCCGCAAATACATTGCTACAATGACAACTGAACAGCTCAAAGCATGCCGGGTATTCCTCAGTGGTCATCAGGACCAAATGGCTGCCCTAGAGGGTGACTCCCTTTCCGTGGCAATCAACCAGGTGTCATTGATGGTTGGGAAAGTCTCCAACATTGGAGCCCAACGCAGGGGTGCTTATGGAAGCGCACGTAGTTGGGGAGACATGGAAGCAAGTTTGCTCCTTAAACCCAAGATGTTCAGTGGGAAGATCTCCGAGGAGTACTGGTTCATAGAGAATTTTAAATCAAGAACCAATAATATGGATGAAACCACCCGTGTAGCCTCATTCAAGGCTCTGTGCGGGGTCTGAAGTTATCTCTTGGCTTTCAGGCCAAGACTTTGCCTTGTGGGACAAACTCGAGAAGTGTTTTAAGTCTAACTGGTGCAAGAAACTAGAGCAAGAAGAGGCCCTAGGCAAACTTTACAAAGTAAAGCAGAAGAATTTGGACCATATCCAAGTATATATCTCTCAGTTCAAAGAGCTCCGGAGATTCTTTGAATTTTAGTGTAACCAAGGCAGGAACTATCCAGTTGTTCATGAAGAATGTTTAACCTTCCCTCCGCCATTACAACTAGGAAATCAAACAGAAAGAACTGAGATGGGACCAGTTTAAAAAGGAAATCTCAATCCTTGATCAAGAAGAAAATTGAGTGATTTACTCCCAACATGGAAAGAAGAAGAATTTTGTCTACCATGCAGCGGGAGAGAAATCTGAACACCAAGAGATCAAAAAAGAGATCAAGAGACTGCAAAGTCTCATGGCACAGGGGCGGGGCCCGGCCAAAAAGAAGAAGGTCAAAAACTGTCCAAGGTGAGATGCTATGAATGTAACAAGCATGGTCACTTTGCCGCCAATTGCCCCAAGAAACGGGCTAACAAGCAAGACTTGTCCGCTGAAAGTTCGGGAAAAGACAGCCAGGAGTAGACAATGGGATGACTACTCCTGGATCCAGTAATCCCACCAACGCGGTACTATGGCCGCGCAAAGTAATAAAAGATTATGGGCAGCGGAAGAAGTTCTCCAACAGCAAAAAGGCTCCTCCAGAGCCCCAGCCAAAGATGAATTGGGATGTGTTCATAGCTCTCCCGTCCAATCAGTTCAAACAGCTAGCTGAAAATAAAGACTTTGACAGGAGAGCCTTTGCCGAGTCATTTAACCTTGCTTACAAAATCAAGGAGTTTTAATAGTCTGATAAAAACGTGCTTACGGTGCCTGCAAAGGTGTCCAATAGGGCAGTATCAGCCATAGTGGATACTGGGAGCACCAGTATTATCATCTCACATGGGTGTTTTGACAGACTAGGCCTTGTCAAGGATGCCAAAGTGTTGTTGACACTATCATCCGTCACCAACGCCGTGATGGCCCCGCAAAAAGTATTTTACAATGTCAAGATACAGGTAGGAAGGAGCGTAACTAGACTCCCTGCCATTGTAGCCAGAGGCCTTCAATTTGGCCTGCTCTTGGGAGTTAACTGGATTGCCGCAGCCAAGGCTCAAATTGACATCAACCAGAAAATGTTGGCTGTCAATGGGGAGATTATCCAAATGAAAACCCTGCAAGACCCTGTGAGCAATCAGTGCCAGGGTATTACAAAAGTACACTATCAGGACAAAGTAACCCTGGGAGGAGGTAAGGCTGGAACGTTCCCAGTTTACCACAAGAACGTACAAGGGGACAACACATATTTATTCATCTCTGCCATGGATAAAATCCAGAGTGACATCTTGGTCACCCCCAATCCGGACAGAATAGTGGACAAGCTGTCACTACTAAGTCTGTCACACAATCCCCTCACTGTCCAGAAGGGGCAGTGCTTGGGAGGATTTAAATCCTTTAGGGATTGGATGTTTTAATAAACTAAGTTTATCTTACTATTTTTGCATTTCTTTAAACATTGAAAGTAGATTGATACATCTATCTCTTAAAGATAGAGCACTGTGGAAACGGCTGTTGATAAATTGGGCAACAGTACTTTCCAGAAATAAATACAATGTAGGGCTTACAGAAGTAGACTACTGTATCCAATTTAATAACAACCAGCCCGTTAAGAGTTACGTCCTGAGAAACTCTTGGGCCGTACGGGAGGCAGTTATTAAAGAAGTAAAAAATTAAAGGATGTAGGGTTTATAGAACCCTCCAAAAGTCCATATGCTGCACCAATAGTGTGTGTACCTAAGAAAGATAAGTCAATGAGAGTATGCATCAACTATTGAATGGTAAATAGGCATATCATAAACAATGCCTATTCATCACATTGTATCAAGGATCAGCTCAATGCAATGGAAGGAGCAACTGTGTTCACCACCTTAGACTTTACTAAGGGGTATCACCAGATGAAGTTGCACCCAGACTCCAAAGAAATAACCGCCTTTACAACCCCAATAGGGTTGTTTCAGTGGCGAGTCCTCCCAATGGGAATGAAAACATCAGGAGCCGTATTTCAAAGGCTAATGGATCAGATCCTAGGGCCTCTACAACCACATTGTGCTGTTGTATATATCAACGTTATTGCCATCTTTAGTAAAACAGTTGAGCAACACCTCATGGACGTAGAAGCAGTGCTAGAAAAGCTAGCAAAAGTTAATCTAAAAATAAATGTGGACAAATGCTCTTTTGCGCAAGACAAAGTGCAAGTCTTGGGACATATTGTCAGCAGGGAAGGTGTCAAAACCAATCCTACCTTGGTGGAAGGGATCTGGCAGAAAGCCCCTCCAACCAACATAACCAAAGTCTGAGGATTTCTTGGAATGGCCAATTCTTATAGGAAGTTCATTCCTAATTTTGCAGAAATTGCTGAGCCACTGAATGAGTTAACCCGGAAAAAGTCCCAAGGGGCTTTCAGCTGGGGAAATTGACAGCAAGAATTTTTCAATAAACTGAAATCTGTATTGACCGACAATCCCATGCTGCAATATCCCAATATGAATGAAGAATTCAATATTGAGACAGATGCTTCTAACGTGGGAATAGGGGCAGTCTTATTCCAAGATTTACAAAATAAATGGTGAGGTGCACCATTTACTAATTGCATATGCAAGCCGTACTCTTACCCCAGCAGAGCGGAATTATAGTACCACCAACCAGGAAGGGTTGGCCATTGTATAGGCAGTGAAAAAGTTCAAGTCCTACAAATATGGTATACATGTTACAATAATTACCAACCATAACGCTCTGAAGGCCATAAACAGTAAGGCTAAGTTAGAAGGCAGGCTGATGCAAGTAGCCAAATATTTGATGCAGTTCAATTTCACCATCAAATACCGTCCTGATAAAGATAACCCCATGGCCGACTATTTGTCCAGAACAGCTAATATGGTGGTAGAACCCGTCCATAATGAAATGGAGGACCAGGAAAGGAGGACAGCTGACAAAAAAATTGGCTGTTTATCCCAAAAAACCAGCAAGAAGAGCTTGTGAGGTTAAGTCACAAACAGAGAATGGGGCATCTGAAACATGCCAAGTTAATACCGTTCCTGCAGCAAAGATATTACTGGAAGGGAATGGCTGGCAACATCAAACAAATCATTTGTAAATGTCAAACCTGTACCCAGATGGACCCGGTAATAAGTCACCGGCCGCTGAAGCCCATCTCAGTGAACTACCTGTTCCAGTTGGTGTTGCTAGACACAGGACACATTGTATCCCCTGATGGGAAACAATATTACTTTGTGTTAACCATAGATTGCTTCACCCAATGGGCAAAAGTGCAGGTCATACTGTCTGAGACCTCCAAAAATATCATAAGGTTTATGAGGGATTGCCTAGTGGCAAGACATGGATGTCCCTCAGTAATATAGACTGATGGGGGAAAACTGTAAGTCTCACAAGCAATAAACCGGTTCCTAGAAGGTTATAGTATCAAGCACACAGTGTCAGCACCGTGACATCCCAAAATTAACGGGATGGCCAAACAAACCATCCAAACCCTAAAAGGGATAATGGCAAATTTAAAACTAAAGAACATAAAGGAGTGGAAGGAGCACGTAAACATAGCGGTCACTGCATATTGGTTAGTGCCCCACCGAGCCACAGGGTTCTCCCTGTTCATAATGATATATGGACGGGAGGCTAATATGCCAGAGAAAGTGCCTCACACGGACTACAAGTCATATGAGAATTATGAGTCAGCCATAAAATTATTTGTCGAGAAACTAACCAATGTGCACCAAAAAGCTTGGGTGGCAAATTAGCAGTACCAGGAAAAAATGAAAGCATACCACAATTAGACCAGAATAGGTAAGAAAGTGGTACCAACATTTGCCACAGGGGACCTAGTATGGATTAATATCCAACAACAAATCCCAAACATTGACCTCGGGAGAGTTAAATGGATTGGGCCATGCGAGATCATAGGATTGACCCTGGGACCATTGTACAACCTGAAATACAAAATGGGGGACGTCCCTATAATATATTAGCAAACCAACCCACAACACATGAAGCCATTCCACGACAAAACTAGCTGATAGCCCCGTACCAAAATCATACCTTTTTCTTTTTCCCCTTGGGGTTTTCTATTCAGATCCAGTGGACAGGGCCAGCCAATAAGAGTCACCACAGCCTAGAAAGACTCCCAGCTAGCTTGGTTAGCAGGAAGCCTTGGGGAAACAATGTTGTAACTCTTATAACAAACAACTGTTGGGCTCAGAACGGGTAGCCGACATGACCAACACATCCCATTGCAAGGGATCCCAGGGACTGACAGGGCCAAGGAACCACAAGGACGGTCTGCGCGCTAAAGATTCATTCAGGAATCAAAATTACAAAATATCCCACACAGATCAAACTCTGCGGAATTTGATATTTGGATTTCTCAAGCAAGAGATAAAAAGAGTCCTTTCCTCCCCATCAATCTCTCTTGATTTTTGGTTCTTCAAATCATCTCTGTTTTTATGATAATAAAAACTACTGTTCATCCAAACTCCGTTTACTTTTCCCCAATCTGGTTATTCCAACAATCTCTAAATTATGCCTCCTTGAACCAATCAAAATTGATCACGCTGGTCAAGATGTCTTTGAGCTATTGCCTATTGTGGCACAGGATGTGTTTTTAAGAGCCCTTCATCCTAGGTCTACCTTGGGGCCAAAGGCTCTCCACAAATACATTGCTACCATGACAACTAAACAGCTCAAAGTATGCCGGGTATTCCTCAGCGGTCAGCAAGACCAAATGGCTGCCCTAGAGGGTGACTCCCTTTCTGTGGCAATCAACCAGGTGTCATTGATGGTTGGGAAAGTCTCTAACACCTATCAAAACCGCCCTAGCTAATTATAATCATAGTCATGCCTCCTAGACATAATCACTAGGATCATTCCAGACAAGATTTCTTTAAGCTAATCCCATTGGTGGCACAGGATATGGTTTGAAGGGCTATACACCCTGGGTGTATTGTGGGTCCAACTGACCTCTGCAAACACATTGGCACAATGACAGCCAAGCAGCTCAAGGCCTGTCAAGTCTTCCTCAGTGGACAGAAAGGGAAGATGGCTGCTCTGGAAGGAGACTTGATGTCCAAGGCTGCAGGGAGCTCCTCTAACGCCTCATAGATTTTCTTTAATGCTTCTTCTACCTCTTCCTGACTTACTTGTGATAATTACCTATGCTTATTGTTTATAATGCAGCGGATTATCTTTTTCTCTCTTCTGCCATACTTTCATAAATATCTCTAACTGCTTGGTCTCTGCCCCCATCTCCCTTTGAAATACATCCCTTAGTATGTACCTGGACTGATCATCCTCTCTAAGAACTAACCTAATGTTTCTATAAGACATATTTATAAACTTACTAAGTTCCATTTCTCTTTAAGTTGTATATATAAATATTTTATTTTACTTTATCTTTTATAAAACTTTTTGGGGTCAAGATGGCTTTTATTCTATATTTTGCTGAGTCCTCTCTTAAGCACGGTTCTCTGAGCTTGGTAGCATCTCTTTTCAGTCATTATAACCTCATTAGATGGTTCTTGGTTGCTTTTTGGCCATGTAAAATCTAGCTTTTTTAGATACTATTTTGATTCCCATATTTGGTATATCTTCTGCTGAGTTCCTCTGTTCTTCAGGATCACTGTGGTGTTCAGGTCATCATTGGGTACTTCTTCTTTAAGTCTTTGGCCAAGGTCAAAACTCTTGACCTCTTGATTTCCTTTTTAGACATCAGGTCTTCTTTAAAGGCTCTTTTCTCATTGGTCTTCTTATGAAGCTTGGTAAGTAAAACTTTCTAATAAAGAGTGAGTGTCAAATATTATTTCCTATTATAGAACTTCCCATTGATCTTTACTTGCTGCGTCTATTTCTTATAGACGTTTAAATATTATTCTTGATTGGATCAATCTTCAGATACTACAATTAAAACCTGTTTTAAAACTACTTCTTCCTATACCAACTTTATAACGAGATTAAGTAACAACACTTGCCCTTAAAATTCTTTCTATCTTTCTATCTATGGTTATTGATAATAATATCTTACTTTCTCTTATTGAACTCTTTCCGGAAATTCACATAGAAACTTCATAAATTCTTTGTGCTCTGCACAACTCATCCTTATTGCTTGTATCTGGCATGATTGTTCTTCTGTCCTGCCGCTCTGATTTTTAAGGCATCTCATCCTGTCATCCTATTTAATCTTGTTTTCTAAAGCATTAAATTTCTGCTTTCATGCTCTTCTAAAGTTTTCTTTTTTTCTCATAAGCATCTCATATGCTTCAGACATCTCATATGTCTCTGGCATCTCATAGGCCCCTCAGAATTAAACTCCTTCTAGGCCTGCATATCAAGATTAAATTCACACAAGTTAATCCCTTAAGTAAAATATATCAGTCTATCTTCACATAAATTTGTCATAAGGCTGTCTAATATGACCTTGAGCCTTCTAAATATATTACTCTCAGTGATGGCCAGTCACCTTGGGCTTATGTTCAAACGGAAATCCTGCTATGTTTCTAGCAGATCAGAGATCCTAATTTCAAACTCTCTTAGATGGCATATGGTCAGAATTAAAGTCTCAGTGATGAGACATCAACTTCCCATCCATTTCCTTCTTGAATAAACATCTTATATGATCTGCTATCTTTCTCTTTCTCAAAAACCTAGACCTAGTACAAAGGCCTTTGGCCTGGTCTCTACAAAGGTGGGTAAAGTCTCTAACACACCTACCAATTGATGATGCAACATCTTGACCACCTAAAGAGATGCTCACTCACAAAGTGGTGAGAATTAATAAAAAGACCATTGTTGATGGGCTGGTCAAGCTTGACACTTAATAAACTGTTGATCCACAGCTAGTAGTCAGATCTTTTGTTAAGACTTTTAGCTGAAGATAAGAAAAGTTATTTAAAATAGATCTTTGAAGTATGGTGGGAATTATATTTTGAATGCAAGTTGTAGCTATAGTAATAAAGTTGAACCTTTACAATCACAAAAGGCACAATCTTTTCTGGGTTTAGTTTACTCTTATCATGGTTAAGTACCCATGCCTCATTGCCCTGCTTAAAAAATTTAACTAATCTAATTTGATTGCTTTATAATTGTTTATTTTTTGTTTGTTTCTTTTGGTTTTCCAAGATTGTAAAATTGTACAAATTGCCAATTGGGTTTAAAAACTAAGGGTAGATGATCAGAAAGTCTTCAAAAACAAAAATTTACTTTACTTGTTACTAAGGGGAAAATATAATAATTTTGTAAAGAGAAAAAAAGTGTTATTAACTACTAATGATAGCAATTAGAAAAATACCCCTCAAAATGAAAAGTCTTCATTGCCATTGCTATTCCTATAAGAAATAATTCAGATAAAGGATAATCACTTGCGCTGAGAGAACTATTATAAGTATGAATTACTATCTTTATTTAGTTAATTGGACGAATTTTCTCAATAGTTTCTATCCTATCACTGAGGACACCAACAGATATGAGTATTCCTTTAACAGGTTGTGCTGGAATTCACTATCATTTTCCTAAAAATATCTGAATTGTTCAAAAAAGTCATAATACCCTATTTTATACATTAAGATATGTCTTACTCCAGGATAACTCTATAATTTAATACACCTTTTAACAAAAAACTATTGGCTTCTCAATTTAAGTATAAAAAGGGAGCTTAATAAAGACCATCAAATATTCTCCACTGTTAAAAGG
>CAOJZF010000017.1:0-20814 GCA_948465475.1 Thalpophila matura
TTAATTTAAAACTTTATTTTTTTTGATAAAGTTCCAATTAAAGCCAATTGTAAAAGTTGTTAGCCTTAAATTTTTAACCAGAATCTATACAATTTTTATTATACTATTTCACCTTCTTAAAGCCACTATTACTCTTTGCTTCAATAGTATGATATAGTCACTGACTACACTAATAAAAATTTACTAGGCAGATATTAAAATCTACTAAAATTTTGCAATAGATAAATTACTTAAGACTTTAACCATTAATTTAGTTGTACAGTTTTGTAGTTTTAAGCTGCAAGCTAATAATTAATTGCCTTTTTCCCCCACATTATATGTTTAGACCTCAAGTTTAATGTTCAAGGCCTAAGGTGCATTATTTATTTGCAAACCGCATTTATTAAATGAAAATACAATTTTTACTTTTGACAAGTCACTCCTAAAAAAAAGAATATATCATTATTTTCTTCATTAAGAAAAAGAAAATCATTTACATGTCATAAACTTTTAGTTGTTTTTAGATCACTACAAGCATAATATTAAGAAAATGAGAAAGTTAGATAAACAACATCTGTTTAGTCCCCAAACATAACAAGGGATGTTTTCCTTATTTTTAAATTTTTTTAAAGGTTCCAAAAAGAATCCTTGTCTTTCAAATAACAATATGAAAATACTGGTGCCTCAACAGGACACTTCTTAATATACTAGTATTAATATCTCTATCAGTTAGATATGTAATATCTCTTCAAATATACCTTGTACTCCATTATGAGTTTTCAACCACAAAAAAGAAACATTTAAATCTCGCCAGAAAGCACATATGCTACAATAAATATGTTCTGGGACTAAGTAAAATAATTATTTGGTTTAACTTCTTTCTTTTTGTCAATATATTGAGTTTTAAGGGATAATTTGTGGGAAAACAAGAGTTTATTAAAATCATCTTTTATGCAAATTCCCAATTTTAGCCCTGAAATTAGTTAATATTATATTGACAAGTAAGATTTACTGTCTGTATAATTCTTGTGATATCATCTTTGTATAAACAATGCTTTTTATTAAATAAAAACTTTTACTTTTGATTAAAAAACATAAATCAGGTTATTACTAAAGATAAAGTATCCCTTAATTGCTTCTTGTTTTCACACAATTTCAAAATTTACCCCTTTGGCATACTAAGTCCATGTTTGCCTAAACCTGATCCAAGTCCTCTAAAACTTTCTAACAGGAAAAAATAGAGCTCTGTTTGTAAGCACAAGCAAGGTGCCTCATTTTCCTGCAGCTATGACATATATGTACACCGTTGGTCACAATTTCTACCATTTTACTTTCCAGTCATGTACATTGGAGAGAGTGATATCAAATCTCTGGAGAATGGTTCTCAGAGCCATGTATTTATATTTTATGGTCTCAAGAGGATCATACCAGTGTCTTGAGGACTTTGTGGTGGACTGCCTGATCTTAGGTAGATGCTTCTCTATTTTACAAAATCCTTATATTTTGTTGGCTGTGGAAAATAGGAAGAGATTCCTGTAATCTTGTAATTGTCTTTGTATCCCCCTATATATTTACTGTTTAATTTCTACTTTTTCTTACTTGTTTATGTAGAAGATTGGATTTTCTTACATGGGATCTCAAATACATCGAGCATGGGATCCCAAAAATATATGGTTTCTCAGAAATTTGGGCTCATGATCAGGCTGTAAACAGGAGTGAGGCCATTGTGGGCCTGGCTTCTAATCTTTGTAAGGATGTGTTCTTGTCTTAGGATAGGAAATATTATGATGTCTGTTTCCTAATTTAATCATTTATTTTTTTGGTCTTCTTAAGTTTATCTTTATAAAAATTCAGTCCTAAAAGACTAGAACTTGTCTTATACGTTTGATAGTATATTCTATTTACAATTTATCTGGTTGATATATTCTTTATAGTATAGCTATACTATCTGGCTTTTAATGAAATTCCCTAATTCTGTATCATAGGGTGGAAATTTTGTTGATGAAGCTAAACTTTTTATTATAGTAGAACATTAATTAAGTTAAGCAAAAAATGATCCTTAGGGGGATAAGAATGAACAAATTCATCATGAGCCTTTACCTTACTGGCAAGTATATTATAGTACGCTTCTGTATGCAAACCAACTAAGATTATTAATTTGATTTAATTATTCATGATAGCTTAGATTATCATATTTTTCTATTTAAGGTGTATGCTTTTGAAAGTAGGGCTGGTTATTAGCCATAAGATACTTGAAAAGTAGTGCGTTTAGCGGAGGATTGACAGCATATTTTAAAACTTAAGACAGCTGATAGTAAATGATTTTAAATTACCAAATTTATCTACCACTAGCTTCCTTGGTATTCTCTTTAAAATTGTAAAACTTTTTTTAATTTTTATTGGATTCAATAAAAAGAGAGTTCTTAGCACTCCCTAAATTTTGTAGATAGTTAAACTTAGGTAAAACTCTACTATTAGAACTGGCGGCATTGTCAGTTGTAAGAATCAAGGGCAATTATGTTGGTATATAATCTTGTCTTGGAAAAATTCCTAATTGTTCTTGCTCATAAGTTTTTTACTAATTATTCTTCTACCCAAAAGTGAGGTTATTAACAACTACTATTATATTTCTCACGACAATATTTTTAGGTGGCAAAGGTCTTTTTAGATTCATGGAGACCATGTGCTACTTAAAACTAAGCTTAACTTTTTCATAGTTTCTAATGAGTTTTAACCTAACTTCTAACTGGCAGACCAGATAAGAATCTATATACTTGGTAGCATCAAAGCTGATGCTTTCCCATTATTAGAATTTTTTTCTGTTCTATAGTCTTGAGTTAACCTCCATGTCTAGTGAGAAGGTGTGCTAACCTTTATAACTTCAGTTCTATTAGAGGTATTGCAAAGATGTTGGATTTTATATCTATCTCTTTTATAGTTGTCCCTTTTGGCAAGCAGTGTTGCTAGATAGCTTGATTAGAATCTGTTTGAATTTTTGTAATTTATTATCCCGCTTTCTTTGTTGGTTTATCATGTTTTAAAGCTTGTCAGATTCTGGAACTAGAGTACCAGTACTAGGAAATCTTGAAACTTCATCAGCATCTGATGTCTTGAGCCAGCTTAAATTTTAATGGTGTAATTCTAGTCTTGCAGTCACATAGCCCATATATTTAATTCTCTTTTTATAAGTCTTATGGGTTCTTTAACCATTAAAGAGATATGTGTTTTTTGACAAGTTTGAACTGAGTCTTGTGTAGGTCTACTCAGATTTCTGTTAAGAGTTGATTACTTCTAAAAATTCTCATTTTTTACAATGTAGCTTCTTTCATCTTAATTGAGTGTTATAGAATAGTAGGAAACGTGATATTCTTCTCCTTAATCAATAATCTGAAAAGAAACACCATATATAGCTGGTTTGAGTCATTGGCTTGAACTATAAACTGTTTATTTATACTATATACTAGTAATAGAGTAGTCATTAGTCTTATCTTTGAATATTTGAAGAATTTGGTAAACTAATTATCCTGTTAAAGATTCAAGATATTTATAAAATAAATAAAGAGAGTGGATTAGCTAGCTGTGCAAAGTTGGGCATGAATCTTTGGTAGTGTTGCAATTGTAGGTAAAGATGTAATCATAAGAAGTAAAAGATGTATCCAAAGATCGAAAATAAGGTTAGTAGGCTATGCTTTATTAAGTATGGTTGACTACCAAAAAGGTTAATTACTTGATGTAAGTATTGACGACTTATGTTGACAACGAGGCCAGTGAGAATAGATCCTCCTTTCAAAAGGAAAATGACTTGAACAAGGGGAAAGAAAATTTAAAGGCAGGATTTTGAGGAGAAAAATTTACATGCATGAAATGTTGAGGAACAAGTGTGAAGCTAGATTTACAATATATCCTTGCCATAAGATTACTGGGGGTAATTATGAACTTTTTGGTATGGAATTGGTGATCTGTGCCCTGTATTTCTTCAACAGCTTGGCTGGGATGAGGTTAACTTGTTGTTGTTGGGTTTCCTGCGTTGTACATGAGCGTAGCAAATTGAGGTTTAGTCTTTGTTGTTTTCATCAATAGCCCTGTAGGATGTAAGTACTATTTCCTTGGTTCACTTCAACAACCACATAGGGTCCAATTTTCTTGTGTTGCAATTTTGATGTGTTTGGGTTAAGGGCCCAGACTTTGTCTCCATGACTATACAAATTAGTTGATGTAACTTGTTATTCCAAAATAGGCTTGCTGACTTGATCTGGTCTTTAAGTTAGATATCTGAGTTTCTTGGTTTCTTGTTCTCCCTTGATTAAGGACCTTGGTTAAATCAACTTGAGGCCAGTATAAGCTGGGACAGTCTCTGGTTTGTAACTATAGACTAATTCATATGAAGAGAACTTGTTGTCCTAGCTAAATTTATATTATATGACCATCAGGGTCTTCTTGACATATTTATGCTGATTGTTAACTTCATTGGTGCTGAGTTGTTTGATGATTAACAGGAGGGAATTGTTTAATTTTTCCACTTGACCATTTTCCTGAGCATGATATGGCGTTGTGGTTAGGTGTTTGATGTGGAGGTCATCTAAACAGACTTTCATGTCATGGGAAACAAATTCCCAACTACAATCCATCAGTATTTGTAGTGGCTTGCCAAACTTGACAGTTATTCTGTTCCAATAAACCCTCAAAGTACTTAACATTATGAGTCTTTGTAGTGCAAGCCATAGTCCATCAGGTGTAAAAATCTTTGGCCATAACAAATAATTCGAACTGGTAGGGCTTTTGGGTATAGGACCTAACACATCTATAGCCCTTGTTCATAAAGGGCACTGTCCTCTCAAGGAATTATATATTTATTTGGGGGTTTAGCGTGCCTAAATTTTTCACAGGTTTTGCATTGCTTGAGAAAGTTTTGGACGTCCTTGGTCCATATAGTCCACCACATTTGAGACTAAGATTTTAAGGAGGTTCTTTTTGGCGTATGTGTCTCATATCACTGTGATACTGAAATATGGTCTCTATTCTCTGTGAAACAGGGACATAGGGTTTCCAAATCTTTTTCTCTGTGTGGTACATCACTTTAATATTATCCATCTTGAACTGTGGTTTGTTCTTTACTAGAGTCTCCAATGTCTTGGTTAATATAGTGGTGGGGTAAGCTTCATGTTTAGTATGAGCATACCACATTGGCTAGTCTGGGGTGAGGTCTTCCAAGACTTGTGCATTTTGAATATAGATGCAAGAGAGGGCATCTTTCTGAAGGAGTTATTGCCCAGGTTAGTATGCAATGGTGAGTTTGTAGCTACCAAGGATTTCTATCCATTTGGCTTATCTTTAAGACAATTTTTTTAAAAAAAATTCTAATTGTGGTCAGTTAGGAAAGTTACCTTGTGTATCCCTTTGAGGTAACATCTCCATCTTAGATGGCCAAAACAGATGCAAATGATTTTTTTTTTGTGTATCAGGGATTTCACTCCCTGCCTTGTGTTGCCCATAATTTGTAAGCCACTAGCTTGAACCTGTCTGGTGTATGTGGCCGCAACACAGAACCAATTACTCTGTCAATATCGTTGGTATCTAACTTATAGCCTTGTTAGGGTTTGGGCGTTGTAGAACAGGAGCTTTTGTCATTTTTACTCTAAGAGTCACAAAACTTTGTTTGTATTCTAGGGTCTAATTGAGTTTATTTTTAATTTCTTCAGTAAATTAGATAGTAACTGTTAATTTAAAGCACTTGGGGACAAATTTTCTGGTGTGGGCAATAAGACCCAGAAAAAAGCATAATTTCTTTACCAAGGTAAGTTGATGCAGTTCATTGACTGCCCTGACCTTCTCTGGGTTTTTAAAAATACCTTGTTTAGTTATAATATGACCTAAGAAATTTAGTGAAGCTTTAAATAATTCACATTTAGTCAGTTTAACATATAAATTGTCATGAAAAAGGATATTTAGAATTTTTCAAACTGACAAGATGTTGTTCATTACTTTTTCTTAATACAATGATATTGTCTATTTGGACCAATACTATTTTCTTTTTCTCTTTCTTTGCATACTGAGTTCATCAACGTTAAAAAGGTGAATGGTGCGTTTGTCATGCCAAAGTTCATCTTTAGGCTTTCAGGAGCTCTGTACTTTCACTGGAAAGTCTAATTGGGAATTTTGGTTTCATAAATTCTGACCTGATGATATTCAGCAGTCAGGTCAGTTTTAAAAATATGCAAGCACTGCCAACTTGATATAAGGGCTCTTAATCAATGGCAATAGGTTGCTATTTCTAATGGTTAAAGAATCTAGGGAAAAATAGTTGGTTGATAGCTGTAGACTACCATCTTTCTTCTGGACAAAGAAGATGGCTGCCCCCATGGGGCCCAAGAGTTTCTATTCAGTCTTTGGTTAAGAAAATCAAGAAGATAGGCCTTGATAGCATAGTCTTCCAGGGGTGTTAACTGGTAGATGGTTTGGGCATAGGCCCTTTAAGTTCAACACAATGTTCAATTTCTTGAGCTAGGGGCGACCCATTGAGGCTATCCTTGAATGCATTTATAAACTCTAGTAGGAGGATTCTTACTCTGGGGCCATCATGCTTTCATTTTAGTGTGACATTGTAAAAGCATACACACTGGAACTTGCAGTGTTCCAAATCTTGTTTGATTCCTTTTACAGTTTTGACCATCTTAATGAACATGTAGTCCTTAGCAAGGTGGTGTATTTTATTAAGTAATACATTAGAGTTGACTCCTCCTCAACTGACAGTGAGTGTCAAAGTGTCCCAGTCTATCTTTTTTTCAATTTCCAGACCCAGCTCAGTACCACAATGATATTAATGCTTAAATGGAACAAACCAGTCCCCCAATATTAACAACTAGGTGTCCCTGGGTAATTCTTACAGCCTTACCAATTGATTGATTGTGAATTATGTTTGATTAGCCAGGATGAGTGTTTAATTCTTTAATTACACCAAGGGTAGATTATAATTTTTTGCAAAGATATAAGAAAACATGGACCTTACTACACCATTATCTATCAAAAGTTTATTATACTTTTGTTTGAAAGAGATTACATAAATCAATGAGTGGTCTTTGTTGTTATAATAGAAGTTGGAGGAGAATGTTCCAGGAGAGTCCTCATTGTCCTCAGGAGCTGACACCTAATTTAATTGAGTGTTTTCCAAGACTTTTCTTGAATATTGTTGGAGTTTCCTTGATATGCCTAAAGGTTTGATTTAAAACTACCCTGGTGATTCCCATAACGTTTATTACTCCTGTTGTAGGCCTTACTCTTGTTGTACTTTTCTTTATGAAGCTGCTTAACCATATACTGACAGACACACTTTTCTGTTCAGCAGGTCAAGCCTTGGAATGGAGATCCTTGAGGAGTTTGTAATCCTCCCCTTAGATATAGCGGCTGAATTTATACCAAAGGTTATTTAAAACATGTATTTAACCTTTCTTTTGTCTACTTTGACGTCCAAAAGTGCCAGAGAACGGATTCATTTGCGTTTAAAGATTTATTTGTTGATTGTTCAGGTATTTTTTAGTATTACTATGTTCTTGTAATGATGTATTCAATAAAACGGGCACCAAATTGGACTCATAGTTTGGTCTAAAGACTATCCCAAGTGGGGGTAGTGTTTTCCTTGACATAAAAGTAGAACCAATATCCAGATAAGTCTTCAAAGCTATTTGGCAGATTGTCTTACCCAATGAATTTGATTGACTTCATTAAATCCTAGGCAGGATTCAACCTTAAGTATCTAGGATTAATAGTTTTAATGTGTACTTTCCTAATAAACTGGGAAGTATGGTTTATACTGAGGGACTTGTGGTACTGTTTTTTTCTTGAGGGTAGGAGTATTATACAGTCCTAATATGTTGTAAACTTCTAAGGGATTAATTTTCCCATTGTGATGTACTTTACCATAGGAGATGTTCATTCTTGTAATGTGCTCCAGAAAGTGGGTACCAATTGTAAATACTGCCATTGTTAATTTTTTTGTTTTTATTAATTAAAGTCAAAGAGGTTTGTGACACTTACCTTATGGCTAACAAGTTTGACCTTCTGTTGCTACCGCTGTTGCAACTTTAGGTAAAAATGGTCTTATAGGAAATAAGATATATGTCCAAAGACTAAAAATAGGGATAGAGACTATGCTTTATTATGTACAGTTGATTACCAAAACGGTAAAATCCTTGATGTGAGCATCCTTGACATAGATTGACAGAGATAGATGAAGATCAACTTTTATTCTAAAAGGAGAAATCCTTAAACAGATAGAAGAGAAATTTGGAGGAGAGTTGAGGAGAGATTCATGTGCACATAATGTTGAGGAACAAGTATGAAGCAGGATTTGCAAGATTAGTTTCCTGTTGTCATTTAAAACACTTAGACTTACCTTGATTTTTAGGCTTAGTCATTTTATTGACTGCTTATAAATTGATATCCTATGGTTGGAGGCCATCTCAAGCTATAGATTTAACTAAGGTATTATAAATTTTTCTTGAAGAAGTGACTATTATTAACTTTTAAATTAAGGACAACTTGTATAAATTATGTAACACCTTCCTTAGATAATCTATACGTTAACTATAGTCTTAAAGAGATATATGCCATTAGTATTTGTGACCATCCTGTCAGGTTTCTGTTCTAACAGGTTATGAATCCGACAATTTTCTGGTCTTGGATACATTTTGAGTTTGTAGATCAAATTTTGGATGTAATTTTTTTAAAAAATTAAATTTACATGAGCCATATATTTTCTACGGAGGCTTTTGAGTTGGCATATTTCTGAATGACTATTTTTTAGTTTATAAGCTGCATAGTCATTACTATTTCCTCTAAATAGATTTTCAGCCAATTAGATTGCTTAAATCACAATCCAAATTCCAAACAAAATTTTCAAAAAAGTTTTTTTGTTAACTTCAGAATAAAATACCTACAGATTGAATTCCTTACAATATAACAATTTTAACTTTAAAAATGTCAAATATTATGAAAATGACTTATAAGGAACGCCAGGAAATCTTAGATTTTCAATTAGTGAAAATAGTCCCTTCTAGGGTCACCAATAAAGTTCTTAGAACGGCCTTTAGAAGAGCCAAAAATTTTGCAATAGACCCTAGAACTAAAGTTCTAAAGTATAAAAGGTCAGATAATATTTCTTTATGCTTCTTTACTGTGGAAGAAGTTGAGCATAGAAATCAATATATTGATTATATGCATGATAAATCAGGACATTCTTGGCAAGATCCTCTATATGATCTTGTAAGAAGAGAAACCTATGGTATAACCAAAGAACAAATAGTTGAGAGGATTAAATTATGTGAGCACTACTTGGAGAAAGCTAATATGGCAACTTGTCCTCCCATCACTCCTATTTATAGCTGAAGACCTAGGGAGAGATACCTAGCTGATTTAGTAGATTTTTGTTGTTACCATACCTATAATAAAGGGTACAATTGGATGTTTGTAATGGTAGACTCTTTTTCTAAATTTGCTTTCACTATTGCTTTAGAAGAAAAGTTGTCAAAGACACTTTTTTCTACTTTTCAATCAATTTTTAGAACTTTTGGAGCTCCTATCATTCTCTATACTAACAATGGAAAGGAGTTTAACAACACCCAAGTTTCAATTCTATGTGAGGAATTTAGCATAAAACACATTAAAGGTCATGCTTGCTGTCCTTGGATCCAAGGACAGGTTGAAAGGCTCAAAAAAACACTCAAAAAATAAACTAAGTGTCACTCTTAGATCCTGTGGTCTTGGATTCAAATGGACACTTATTTGCGAGGAAATTACTTACATCTATAACCAACTTAGACATGAAACTACTAAAGACAATCCCTTTGAGTTGTTTTATGGCAAACAAATCCGTGAAAGCATCCCAGATGGAAGAATCAAAGAACTCTATGATGGCTCCCCTGAAGAATTAGATGGAGTTGATGAATCAATCTGTGAAAGTGAACCTGAGATAACCCTGGGAGAAATTACATACAATGAGCCTATTATCTCTGTAAGTGATGATGAGCCCCCTGAGATTGAATCAAGAACAGCTCAAAAACGAGCCAAGACTGTTGTGAACATCCACAAAGCAGCCAAAAAGATGGTTGACAGAACCAAGTGGAGACATGACAGCCTGGGATTCTTTCTTGGAGATTATGTCTATTTAAAGCCGGATCATGATAATAATACTAAGACCCGCCAAAGACCATTCATGGAGACAAAGATGGTTGTCTATTACATGAGTTAATGTTGAAAAGAGATATTGTGTTGATCTTGTATCCCATGACAATCCAACTGAAGAGATGAAAATTATTCACATAAACCGGCTCACCAAGCTTCCTGATAGACTAACCCAAGGATCAAGTCAAGTTTATGTTGAAGGTATATATGGAGATGATGATAATGAATAAAAAAAAAGTGTTTTAGAATTTGATTATGGTTTTTGTATTTTCTAAAGCAACGTTTTTAAAAGCATTGAAATAATAAACCAAAAAAAATATAAAATGAAGTGATAAAAACTTTTAACAGGAAAATGACTTTATTTTTATTTTCTGAGCGGAAAAGCCAAAAGCTCACTAATGTAATAATTGTAAGCTTTGCTAGTAAAAAATATGGAGCTAGATTATTCTCATCATTGAAAGCCATTTGAGGCAAAACTGGAAGTACAGTAAAGACGTCATAACCAAAGATGGTCTCAGAGGATTTTCTAAGTGTGTAGATCCCGGCCAGTACAATGGCATTCAACATCAGGTTTTCAACACTACCAATTTCTTCAAGAACACTATCAGTGAAGACCTGGACCCCATCTAGTAACATACATATAGAAATCAGTCTTTGAGCAATTTCAGTCCGGTCCCAAGTATTTCCTACTTTTTGGATCATGGCAATCCCTATAACTACAAGCATGTAGAATTTGCCATTTTGAAGCTGGGCTTTGGTTGAAAAAAATAATTGTACAGATCTCTCGATTGCTGCTTCATTGCTATACTGGGTGTAGTGTTTTTGGTCTTACTGGGCTTGGTGAGCAACACATAGGTATGAGGACTAGCTTTATTGAGTCTTATGACAGGTATAATTCTGGATCCATATGTCCCAAGATTGGTTTTATTGTATTTTAGATAAGTACAATTGACTCTAGTTCCTAGAATAAAAGTACTGGAAGACAATATTTATACAATACTAGTCTATCTTTAGAGTGATCCAAAGTAAGACAAAGCAAATTTATAGACAATATGAATATGAGAGAAATTTGATAGTTGAAGGTGGTAAAAAGTGTGCCAGCACTATAATATTGAACAATAACATTGGGGTTGAAGAATTTGAGCCTGTGCGCCATAAACAATAATATCAAGGCCAAGGAAATTTGAGCCGGTGTGCCCTAAACAATAACATCAAGGCCAAGGAAATTTGAGCCGGTGCGCCATAGACAATAACATCAAGGCCAAGGAAATTCAAGCCGGTACGCCGTATTTTTATTTGATTAAGTTTTATTACTTACCAATCAATTAAGGAATAGGCCAATGCGCCTCATTTGTTTCTGTTTGTTTATTTATTTTTATAATTGATTGGGATTGACTATTTCCAAGAATTTAATAATTTTGAGGCGCAGCACCTTGAAATGACTAAATATCTGCGCTGGAGTGCCGTTTGAGGCTGATTTCTGTTAAATTAGTCTTGATACTGATTTTGAACTGATGAGGAGTAGTGTGTAAATATGACACTCCCCCCAACTAGACAAGACTATAAATATTTTCTTAAGAATGTCATCTTGTTATAAACAGTTTTTGGAATCTATGTCTGCTGAGGATTGTACCCATTATTTGGGTTTACTGATTGAGGAGCGGCAGGCAGTTTACAAACGTTATTGACATCATATTAAACGTCATGCTGACCAAGACTTTGTTTGGAGATCTGTGACTGTAGGAACACCCAAGACTATGAGTGAGGTATCCTTTGTTCTTTCTACTGTGGTATTGGAGGTGCCTGGTGGTAGTGGTGCTGGACCTCAAGCTGACTTTGTGAGTCCAAATATTAATCTTGAGTTTTCCATTGCTGCAGCTGGTATGTCTCATTTTACTTGGACTGAGCGCTTATTGGAAATGACTACCGCTTTGGGGCCTGTTATCTCTGAGGCGGATGCAACAAGTTCTTTGGATATTCCTGTGGGGGAGCTGGTTATAGACCGGTTCTATTCAACTGATTCTTTGTACAAGTTCTTAAGGGATTTACGGTTGTTGTCTAGTGCAGAGTCTATACCTCAACAGTTTACTTTAAGAAATAATAGCCATTTGGCGTATGAGGTTACCAACCTTATTAATTTATGGGTTAGTGGTCTTGCTAAGTTTCCTGATCCTTCCAATGAGCCTCAAGATTCTGTTGGGCAGGATAGTTTTGCTGCTTTGGACTATGCCGGTCAATGTATACAGCTCTGGGCTACCAACTTGGATCCTTCTCCAAACTTTCAGGGTTCTCTCAATGTTGATTACCAGTCTGGCCATTATTGACATATGAACAAGTTATCCATAAAGATACAAAATAGTCTGGAGGCAAATTGACGGGACCAAGCGTTATGTTATATGGCAATGTTGGGACACTTGATAGTTTGAAAAGCAAGTGTGGGCTCAGAGACTGTTGCACAGGTGGTACAGTTGATGGACAATGTGTATAAGCATAGTGTTAGCTTTAAGCTTCCTTTTGCAGCCCCGTATTGTTTTGTGAAAGATATGATTGTGGACTCAATTCTATTAGGGGTTTGTTTTCTGACTAGTAGTGGGATGCATGTCTTGTACCTGAACTCTACGCTTATAGGCCTTCCACTGATGGGTTATGTGAACTTGAAGTTTGAGGAGCGCCAGCAATGGATGACAGTAGTGTATCATTTAGCAAAGCTTTGCTATTGGATTGATGCTGGAGAGATTGAACCCATCCATCCTTAGGGTGAGGTTCCCCCCCCTTTTCATACAGCAGATAATAAACTCATCAAAATGTGTATCTATATATTTAATATATATATTTATTATTTTTTATTTTTGTTTCTACTATTTTTTTTTATTCTTCTAATTTTTTTTAATTTTTAATTTTTAATTTTTAATTATTTTTTAATAAAATAGAATAGAATAAAACAATATAAAATAATAGAGAAATCTATGTGGTAATTGTAGTGGGTTATTAAAGCTGTTTAAAAAACTTTAGGAATTTCTTATGGACCTGGTTGATAATGCGGCTAGAAGCATTGTCCTTGATAGAGTAGACATCACAATTAACAAATGCAATGACAGTAAACGGTCCTGCCCAGAGTGTATTGAGTTTATAATGTTGAGGATGACCAAAGGTTGAGTGGTATAGAACCTGCTTGTTGACCTTGAAGACATTTACTGGTGAGTGTTTGTCATTTGCATTATTGAAGTCCTTTATCTTACTATTGTAAGAGCTAGAGAAAGCCTTGAGTTGGAGCAATACTAGAGCTGACACAAGTGATTTAAGATACTTGTCATATGTGACCTCCTTTGAGGATGTAAAGTGGTGTAAGATAGGTGGGAGAGTAGGTTTTCTGCCGTAGAGTAGTTCAAAGGGGCTGAACTTAGTGCTAGTGTGTGTGGAAATCTTTTAGGCAAACACAGCACTATGAAAGAGGGTACTCCAATTTTGTTGATTATCCAAACATAATTTGGGTGTGCTATTCACCAAAGAGCCATTAGCTTGTTCCACTGTACCATTGCTTTCTGGGTGGTATGGGGCTGTAAAGACAGATTGTACTCCAAGTAGCTCATTCAGGCAGGGGACTATGTGGGACCTAAAATTAGTGCCATTGTCCATCTTAATAAATTGAGGGCAGCTGTGTTTGCATATGATTTTTTCAAGTATAAAGTGGGCTGCAGTCTTTGCAGAAAGATCCTGGATGGGTTTGGCCTCAATACATTTAGTTAGGTCATCAATTACAACTATAATGTATCTGTGTCCTCCGGCACATTTATTGAGGGGGCCTACTAGATCAATTGAGACGGTGTGGAAAGCAAATTTAGGTTTGACCAGGCTGAATGAGGTTGATTAAGAGAACAGTTGATTGGCCTGAAAGATGGAACAGTATTGTATGACATTGTAAACATTCACTGTTAAGTATTCCCACCAGAACTGTGTCTAAACTTGTCTAAGGGTCTTCATAGTATGTTGGGCTATCAACTTGTAAAGCTGGTTGTTGTGTTTGGGTTTGTAAACTGATAATGCTTGGATTTTACAGGCTATAGTAGATGAAGTGGACCAACTGTTAGAGTTGGAGTGGTTCTGGGCAAAGTAGTTATGAAGGTAATTTAAGGCTTTGGCTGCCAAAGCAAAAGGGTTATCACCAAATTCGCAGTTCCCAGCCATGAGTGCCAAATTGTTTCTATTTTTTGATTTGTTTTTATAATTAATTGGCATTGACTGTTTCCAAGGATTTTATAATTTTGAGGCTCTGCGCCGCAATTTGAATAAAAATGTCACCGGATTGCCGTATAAGGCTGATGTCTTATAAATTAGTCTTGATACTGATTTTTGACTGATGAGGAGTAGTGTATAAATATGATACTGGGTATCAACAAATCTTGCTTGGTTCACAGTCTCATAAGGCTTAGACCAAGCACATGAAACTTCATAGATTAGAAGCCTGGCATTATTAACATTTTGTCCAGTCATCCCATGAAGTGTAGTCAAATGGCCATATTCATGAAAGATAAAACTGAGAGCATGATTGTTGTGGACAGGTATCTGGGAGTTGTTGAAAGAATCCACCCATTTCATTGTGCTTTCAAATAGGTTTTTGTGCGTGACCATTAGTTTAAAATCAATGATATCTCCACCTGGTGTATAGCCTTGATAGGGAGGAATTATTTTTTCCCGTTTTCTTTTCTGTCTTGGTGCCAAGCGGATACCTCCAATTTTGGATTTTTCAGGTATTCATCAAACTTTACCACTTTGTTTGAGAGGATTACTTTTTTCATTGACTCTATAGCAGTTTTATTGAAAAAAGCAGATGGGTACACAGGGTAGATAGCTGGTTGCGCTTTGTCCTCCGGCCATATAAACTTCTGTCCCTTTTTTGAGCTTTCAATGTCATTTGCTAAAAAAAATCAGTAGAAATCTAAGGAAAAAACTTACCAGGAATTTCAGTGGCTAATCTACTAGCAAGAGGTTCTTGGCCTTGTACATTGTTTTGCCCGCCAATTGTATAAACAGGATCCAAAATTCTCTTTGCAATAAGTGGTTTAAGTTCCAGCACCTTATGCCTTTGATTGTCCACTTTTTGCTTCTTCCTTTTGGGTTGTATCACTATTGTTGAACCACTTGCTTCTTTATTGCTAGTGTTCTCCTCATCATTACCTATACCAGGATCTATAGTGTTAGTGGTTTGTTCATTTTCCTTCTCCTTATCATTAGAAGCACTCCCCTCTTCCGCAATAGGTTCTGGTTCAGGACTTGGGGACACTTCCAGTCCCATAAGATCAATAAACTCTTTCCTTCCTTGGATTGTAACAAGAGATGTTGTATCACTCCCCTTGACAATCAAGTCATCATTAGAAAATTTCCACAGAGTTTAGTAGGGGGAATTGAGCCTTTTTCCTCTTGACCGGGTCAAGTTTGATATAACTTTTCCAGTTTGTTTTAAGCACTTCATTGTCTTTGTTTTTTTTCTTCAATGATTTTTACAAGACTTTCAAGCTCGTCTTTACTGGCTTTCAAGTCAAGCAATGCTTTATGGTACTTTTTGTAAGCGTCTTCAACTGATTTAGCCATTTTGTGATCTAATTAAAATTATTTTAATGCAAATCTTATATATCAATCATTTTTGATAAAACATTTGAAACTCTAAAAAATCAATCTTTCTCTTAAAGTATAATTATCAGTTTGATATCATGTTTATTGCAATGTGGTCATTTTATATTGATATATTTTTTAAAGAACATTAAATATTGATTCAGTTATAAATCAATTCTGTAAAAAGTATAAATGAGTCTAGATAGAGAGTTAGCAGTATCTGAGTGTAACTTTCCCATAGTTAATCTCATAATTAAATTCAAATCACAAAAAGGCTAGATGTTTTTACCTTTATCTGATTGTAAATAATATAATAGTACAAATTTTAATTTTGATCTGTTTCCAACTTTTCAAAGTAAGAAAATTATTAGTATAGTATTAATTTTGTTTTCCTTCACTTGTTATAGTTAGTATTCACACATAATCACACCTAAAAAAATCAACTATAATATAAAATTGATATCTTTATAATTTTTTTGTAAGTATGTGACAAGTTGTTGCAGATATGCACATGGAATTGTATCAGTAAAGTGCCCCAATTTGGCACAGTTGACTGATAAAATTCCACGCGCATGTCTGCAACAACTTGTTGCTTAATCACAAAAACACATAAAAGATATCAATCTATATGATAATTGATCAATCTTTACTAAAGGCTATAAATTCGAAAAATAGTAAAACCTTAATTTTGAGTTGCTTTTGAAACTTTGATTATTTTTGATTGGACAATATCTAGTTAGATACTCAGTTTAATTGAATATAACGCCCTCAAAATCAAATCCCAACTAAATCTGACTTAATTTTGAGGGCGTTGCATACAATTAAACTGAGTATCTACCTTGATATTGTCCAATCAAAAATAACAAAATCATGAGTTTGCCCAATTGACCAAATTTTCACAGGTTTATCAGTACAGGGTTTGTCAGGAAACCTGATAAACCCTGTACTAATAAACCTGTGAAAATTTGTTCAATTGGGAAAACTCAGTAAATCAATTAAACTTTAAATCAAATCAGATTTGGTTGAGATTTGATTTAGAGGGCATTGTATTCAATTAAACTGAGCATCTACCAGTACTTTGTTCAATCAAAAGAACAAAAGATACATGTCTGTATCACAATCTAGTTAAATTTTTTAAGAAATTTAATCAAACAAAAATATAAAAAAATGAGTTTGGAAATGGAATAAGCATGCCGCAAGTACTGCAAAGCTTTAGCTGCTATGGCTAAAGCCATGGCTAAGATAAAAAAGGCAAAATTAGACTTGCTGAAACAACATCAAAGGCTGAGGCAAAAAATCTTAAAAGCCAATATAACAAGTTGTCTGTAGAAGACAGGCGGCTTCTATCTTCTCCCTGGAATGCCCTTGACAAAACAGTTGGTCAGGGATTTAAACTCATTGAAGAGAATGGCAAAGAGGTCCTTATTATTGAGGACAACAATGACTTCAACGGTACCATTGAAAAACTTGGGGAGGATAATATAGAAGAAGCCGTTATAGAGGAGGTTGGTTCTCAAAAAATCCTAGAAGAACAAATTGTAGAAAAATGGGCTCCCAATTGTGAAAAGGTTGTACATTCCTCACAAGAAAAGATAAGCACCCTGGATAAAAAGTGTGGTGATGAGGTTGAAATAGCTCCTCCATTAAAAAGGGTCTATTTTGCTGACCACATAAGTGAAAATAGGTTTCTCAGGTCTTCTGGTTCAGCCTCTACAGTGGATACTGAAAATGAGGTTGAAGAACCTGAAGACACTATAATAGCTCAGGAATTGGCAGAGATTTGCAATAACACTACAAGATTTGAAGATGAATGTGCAGTTGCATCAAACAGCTCTTATAGTTATGACATTATAATCAAGAGATTGGTTATAGAAGGTTACAGTTTTTTATTATAAATAAAGCCAATTAAATAGATTAGATTCTGAGAATGCAGGTATTGTTGATGCCAATAAAATGGGTTATAATGTCTCAGAAAAGGACCAACTTAAACCACTAATTGGTATTATAACAGAATCAAGTATTTTAACTCCTAAACAAATAGACATATGGCAAGCCGCCAGGAACAAGTACCGCCACATGTCTTTTGCAGAGTGGTTAACCACTGTACCTGAGACAAAGTCAGACTGGCAAGCTTTGGCGGTCACCATCGCTCAAGAGCAAGTTGGTAAGCTGTTGGCAGTGAGACCGCCTCCCTAATAGAGTTTATTAAACAACTTGCAAAGCAGCAAATATTAACAACCATACTAGCCTTTTGGATTTAATCAAACATACAAAGCTGCCTGTAAATTATGGACACACCTTGGTCTATATGAATGAAACTTTCAACACTCATTTTACTAGATATGATAATACTGCTGACATTGTTCCGGTTGTTAGAGCTCTAATTCCGGACTTGGCTGCAACTTGGTCAACAGATAGTCACGTTGAACCATATACTCACATCCAATTCAAAGTATCTTATAGATTCCCTAGAAGATTAGAGGAACAATTTAAAGTGTTCTCCTATATTCCAGCAGTTAATTGGAATGTTTGAGTCTATTACTTAGTAAGTATGGGTCTCACTATCTTGTTAGATTTAAGGTCACAACCTACAAAACAGAGCATAAGCAATAAATTGAGTGCATCTTGTAAAGCTATTAATTCTCTTAAAGCCTATAATCCCAAAATAATCACAGAATTTGGGAGTAAAGAGAACATACTGGTCAGTGCAATTATACTGGCTGGTATTTATGGGTTCTATTTGGCGCCTGAACGTATCCTGAGAGTAGACTGGAAGTTAAACCTCCCAGTGGTTGACTACTTAGACGCCTTCATTCCCCGCTGGCTGTATAGCTTTTTCCTTTTGGTCCAGATATCCAATATTTATATTATTGCTTTAGAAGGCATAGAAATAAAGCAAAAAAATGATCTTCTTGTTAAAATTTTTTTTTTGTTACCTTATTCAATTTTTGCTCAGTAAAAAGTAAATAAAGAAACCATAAAGATGTTATAACAAGTTATAATCTATTTTGTTAATTAAGTTGGTTTTCTTTAGTTTTCCTGTTTGTATTTCAGCCTTGGTGGTATACTGGTAACAGCGCAAGCTGGAACTGGTCACCTTGGTTGCAGGTTCAATCCCCAACTTTGGGTCAGAGTGGTATTTTTGACCCTTTGGAAATAGCCAAAAACTGAAGAATTTGTGAAAGAAAAACATTAAACACAAGATAAAAAACCCTAAAAACTTGGGCTAAAAAAAAAGAAAAGAAAATAGGGACAGAGAAAAAAAACTCAGGTTGTATGGGTCTAGGGTATATTTAATAGGATATGAAGGGTCAAAAAAACTTGTGGTTAAAAAAAAGATTAAATCAGTTGATGAAGGTTGGATTTGGAAGACAGATCAAACTGGAAATCCAGCTAGGACAGCAAAACCTGTCATGAAAAAAACCTGGTATGATGGTGACAGTATTTACTAACACACAGGACATCTTTAGATCTGATAGTATATTATCCATGGCTCTCTACTATGTGGCTGGAGTATCACATAGGCCTTGTAGCATTCTGGTAGGCTGGAAAAGTCCTTGAGGTGTTTTATGACCGCTTTCTTCTGGTCTTTCTCAGGTAGTCTATTCTCCAATATATTCTCACTAAGTCCATAGCACTCAATTACTTTTCCCTGCTTAACCTATCTAGTGCACAGTATATGCTAATTTGAGGACAGACATCTATCCTAGTTTTATATTAGACTTCTATAACCTATCTTAACTTGGTTTGTCCTGTACTTTTTCTTGGCCATATTAATAAGCGACAGCCATAATGATCTGTAGGGCAAAATCAGTATGGCTTCAAGCAACTCATTAATTTTTCAGTAAAATTCATTATCACCATCTTGTGACCTCTTATTGGCCTGCTCTCAATGGATGGGGCTTCCCCAGTGTCAGTGTTATGGAGTATTTAAATCACTACTAACTCATATTTTTATTTAAGAAAATAATATTAAAATCCTCAAAGAATTTTACAGCCTTTTATTGATCTCTCAGAGACTCATTGATTAACTGATCTCTATAGACTATAGCACATAATCATTGCTCATAATAATCCTTAAGGCAATTTATGCAAAAGGCTCTACAGGTTTATGTGTCAATTATTTTTAAATCTGCTATAATATTCAGAAATACAATTTTTGGTTCCTTTAGGAATATAGAGTTGCCAGTGAGGTTCACTAGTATGAAATCTAATGATTTACTAGTGTTTAACACTATTCCAATGTATATTCATGGCTCCTAAAAGTTTTAAGCTCAGGATCTACCAGGTTTCCATGAGCTCCAGGAGTTTTTTGTAAGTTTGATTTTGTGAAGACAACATTTCTATATTCTTGGAGTTTTATTAGTTTTTTTTATGAGGATTTTTTTATGACAGCTGATATTTTCTGGTGTAAAATTTTTCTTTCTAAGCTATGTTTGTATGAATTTCGTGTATAAATCTATTATCTTATAAAGTTTTGGTAGTCTGTGCCTTTGAAAGATCATTTCCAATCCTAAAATACATAGAGAAAGTATGTCCCATAATGTTAAAGCATCCTTGTACAAATTTAGCTGTGGCAAAGTATTGCAACAATAAGGAGATTTTCAAGAGGATGGCTGGAGCACTTGATTGCATGCTGCCCTTATCAGTAGGTCAAATATTGTAGGCTCCTAAAGCGGTTTTGATCTCTGTTTATACAGTCCTATTGTAGACTCATAATGAGTTAAGCTATAAGGGTTAAAGATGTTGGCAAAATCAGGAAGAATTACTTTTAGAACTAATAAAAGATCTAAAGGTAAAATTAGGACTAATCAAAATTTACTAGAAGAAAAAAAGGCCACAGGCCCATTTGATTTAATATAAACCATACAAGACATCCTTAAGAATATTTAAACTATCAGATTGGGAACAAAAATCTTTAAATCCAAGGGTCAAAACAGAATAAATACCGCCCCATCCTAACCTTGAAATACAAAGACCTGGAATGGAAAAGGTAATTGATACCATTTTTTTTTAGTTCTAAAAGAACTTGTTTTCTATCCTATCTTT
>CAOJZF010000019.1:0-19924 GCA_948465475.1 Thalpophila matura
AAAAAAAAGCTCCCATATATAAGAAAAGGAAGATTTAAAAATTATGATGTAGTAGGAGTTTTGAATTCGACCTCTCTCTTAAAATCTGGGGGAGGTCACTTTATACGATTCCACTACTTCCTTGTCTAAACTAAGGGATTATATGAACTATGTATCCTAAAATTAGAAGTTAGCGTATATATTAAGGCTCCGTCTTAAATGCGCTATGACAAATATTTGGTGTCGTCTCTAATCTGGACGACTAAGCTTCATCCCATCTTCTAACGGATTAAGTTTAGGATCACCCATTTGGCGGGATTAAAAAGTGAATCGGGTTTTAATCCCCTAGTAATAGCTATCATAAGTTTAATGAGGTAATTTATCCTAAATCAAGTAAATTATAAGCCGCTCTATCTGTGTTGCAATGGATTACGTTTCTTTATTTGAAAACTAGTATATTGGATGATTTCGTTAGTTTGTCGGTCGGTATCAACTCCACATATCATTATCCAGTGCTGCGATGAATTTCTATCGTAAAAAAAGTACATATCCCAGTTTCAATAGACCAGTTTCAACTTCAGGAAATACTCAACTGATGAATTTGTGATCATCCCCAATTCTATCCTCTGGGTAGTAGTCTAGTCCCCACCTTCTAAACATCACCCACTGCCACTTGGAAATAGATTGATATCAAAGACCAAACTTTGCTAGAAATAACTGTGTGGTTCGAATTCAAAGCCGAATATTTCCACTACTACCATTTATTATTTTTCTTGATTCATTCTTTATAATATTTGACAATTATTACCGGAAATATGCGATAGTTAGACCTCGTCCAAGAGCCGTTAGAGAAATTCACACTCTGACTAAATAAAAGTTGTAATTTTACTCGCAAGCAAGGTAATAAAAATATGAAAATATTACTCGTGATTAAATTTGATCATTCCATTTGGAGACTAATCAAACAACTTCGACAATTGATGATGCGTACCAAATCTGATCTACAAAAATATTAGCCACATGATTCATTAGGTTCTTCATCTTGAGACATAAAATTCAAAATAGATGGGGCATTCCTAACGATCACGTAGATTTAACCAATTTAAATCGGCAAATTTAGGATTTCGTTTCAGTCAGAATGTATCGAGGCTCCAATACGTTTTTCATATTTAATGCGCTAAAGAGGATTATCGCTTATGAATAAAAATTTCATTTCAAATTAAAAATAGCATATCGTGTATAAAAAAGAAGCCGAAAAATATAAGACATGTAAAACATACTTAATTAATGATTCAGGCTATAATAATATCTGAAGCTTTTATCTAATTGAAAAATTAGCTTCAAGCTTATGTCAATTAATATATTGAAAATCAAAAAATTAAGCTTTGATTCATATCAAAAAAATAAAAAATAAAACTGAAAATGTAATTGTTGTTTAAACAATAACCTCTACATAATTAACTTTTTAATGGGCTTCACTTCATAGGTATTTTTATTGAGTCATAAACATATCTCACTATAAAAACTAAGTATAGTATATCAATTTATTATCGACCTTAAGTATTTTTAGTTTCAAAGGTAATAACTTGGATAATGAGAGCCTGGTTTTAGGGCTAAAATTTATGGCATCGACAGCTTTCGATTATAGCTCAAATTGTTCGAGTGACAATGAAAGTTTACACAATCGTTAGGAATGCCCCAAATGAAATTTTAAAGGATAAATTTTAACATTGTAATTAAAATATAAAATGAGCTCCAAAATACATGTAATGTAAATTTTTATGATCTCTTTAACAATTTACCGGTCTTACTATCACATATTTCCGGTAGTTAATTGACATCAACTTCCCACCTTAAGTTTATGTCATCATCTCTCTTTGAAATTTACTATTAAATCAATAATCAAGTCAATTTCAAAGTCACTGGTAAAAATTCCTAATTGACTTAAGAAACATTAATCGAGTACAAAATTAGCTCCTATGAAATCAGTTTATACAGAATTAGAGTTGATGAATTTAACTTATAGAACATTTAGTGACTTGAATTGAATCTTTTAGTTTAATCCGTAGTAAGTGCTCTTAGTCAGGTTCGTAGCCGCAGTTCAGAAAATTAGTAAGAAGGAAGTTTTGATATTAGTTTAATTCGTATATTGATAATGAGCCTGGGAAGTTCTTCAGTGTGTAGAGAGGTAATTTCAAATTGTTTTCTAATTTAGTTGATTGATATTTTAATTTTAGTTATTTATAAAAAATTACAAATGTTAATTTCTTATAGATTGAATGTTTAATTATGTTTCATTTAGATTCTGATTTATAACCTCCAATTGACACCAATTTTTTTAAACGAGGTAGCACAAATCGGAATGTCTCATAAAAAGTATCAGATCTCAATCTCAACTGGAATAACGAGAATCAAACTAAATTATTATTTTCTCCACTGCAAAGTATATATAGCAGACCACAGCTCACCAATCTAAGCATAAAAAAACATCCAATTTCGAATTTAGCTTCTAAAAATAAATATTACTATCACTAAAAGTACAATTTAACATAAAGAAAATTGAATTATTAAATTATTAACAATGTCTTTAACTGCTTCCCAAAACCCCATTTCTGGTTCCGCTACTACCAACTTCGAACAAACTTTAGCAAAGGATTCCGTCCTATTCAAATCCCCCATCACCTCAAGGAGATCCAGTTTAAGTTCCACCAGTTCCAGTAGCTCAACTAGAAGTAACCGATCCGTCTCATTCAACTCACAAGTTTATATTAAAACTTATAACACCACCAAGATCACCCCCCTTGAGAAGGAGGAAGGGGCTATCGTACTAGGGGAGATTGAAACCCCATTGAAGATGATGAGGTCCTGTGTAATGCGACCATCCCTCTCCAAGTCAATTGCAAGACTCTTTAGGATCATCTTCATATGCCCTACCCCCCAATCAGCTAAATCTTATATGAGACCACTTTAAAAAAAAACTAACCTCAACATCATCCAAAAAAAAACTAACCTCGTTAAATTCCTCGGTCGCTATCTGACCACTATCCCTCCCTCTGTACAAGCTCGCACCTGCAATTCAAATAAAAAAGCTTTACTGTCTTACTTATTCATATATTTTCATTACATCATTTATCAATGTTTTTCGTACATCAGGCTTGGTACATACCAATCTTTTAATTCATATTATAAATTAATCAATTAGAAATATTATTCAAAAGCTATTTATACTTTTATTTTTAATGCCTTTTTTTAGCCAAAATAATTCAGCTTGCAGTATGAAAGAGAAAAGCACCCTAGCTTAAAATGATGCATTGAACTTATTAATAAACTCATCATCTACAAAAATTTGGCTGTTTTCTCACATCTTTATTAGTTCCTATTTCTATTTAAAAAGTTTGTATTATCGCTGACGTCATTATCATCATCTGTAAATATTGATTCGACTCCCCCCTCCCAACATCAACAAATTCAGATTACCTAAGGTATTTTGGTCGGGTAATAGAGGGGACAGGGTAAAGAGAGAGTTTCATTGAAAGATTATTATTTACAGTTGCGGAAGGAATCAAGTGTCACGTCTTCATGTCCGAAACATTTTATTAATAAGAAGATTATACCAAAATTAGTAGGGGGAGGGATACCGGGTGGGTGGAATAGTGAGAGTAAAATTTAGTAGTTTATAATTTTTGACTTAACCCGTCACGTCACCAAAGTTTTAAAAAGGGTGACCCTTCTAAATATTTTGATGGTGAGTGATACCTTCTTGCCAAGCCTACCCCCTTATATATATCTAAAGTTGGTGATATCTTACTCTCTGTTTAGTCTTGAGGTAGCTGGGACGCTCCCTCCCATCCCTAAGAAGTTTTAGCCTTTATTCTACTCCCTCACAGTTGTAAAAGGGGGAATGATACTTTATATTTCCTTTTAGATTGAATTTACACTTAGATTGAGGAAGGGCCAAAACGACAACGTTATCAACATGACCTAATAATAAACTCTCGAATTGAATAACATAGTCGAATGACCTTGGAGATTAATAGCATAATTATCATGAGAAGTCCTGCATTGGCATATTAAGATATTTAAATAAACTATATGATATAAAGGTTCGGTTAGTTTAAGATTATTTAAATAAGTAAAAAATTTAAAAAGCCATTATATCAAAAAAAAAATCTAAAAGTTGAATAAGGTGCTTTAAAGGAGAAAGTAAGGGAAGATGTAACCTTTTTGGGGGGAGAGGGGATTGGCAACAATCCAATAGGCTTAATCTCTCCTAACCTTATCTATAGTCATTTTGACTATCTTATAGGCCAAAATTATCATCATACACCATTAAAATACTACCAAGATTATCTCACCTACTATGTTCTCAATGCTAATCGCCCTTAACCCTTTAAATTTCTTTTGTATCACCAAATTTTCAAATTTAGTAGGATTTATAAGTCATTACTACCCTCTATTTATCATAAAAAAATTATCATCCTAGTATAGAGTTACTATTATCATAACCAGCTTCACTAAAGATAATAGCAACAACTTTATCTCCTTTAAAAAATCACTCTAGTCACTATCCTCATCTCTAAAGGATAGACAAAAGACAATCAATATTAGTGTTGAGGAGATAGAGGTGGTTCAATCTCTATAAGTGTCAGAAACTGATACTCCAAGGGCTTCTTAAATTTGACTCCATAATCAACTTGATAGGTAGTTTTTCTAATCCTCAAGAAGACTTGTAAGGGATAGAGCAAGAGAGAGATTTAGAAGGAAGGGGCTTTTGTTTTGAAAAAGGGTCTAGTGTGAGATCTAAGCCCATAGGAGGAGGCTGCTATTAAGGGGACCTCCCACTAAGGGGCAGGGGGGTGACAGTAAGCAGGCACATGCCTTCTATATGAGCATGGGGGGCTTTGATATGGTTTGTTACTAGCATAGTACAGCCAGGGGAATTGATCCCTAGTAGACAAAAAGATGGCTACCCATCCTCCTAAGAGAATCATCCACCAAAGCATGGGTCAGAACATAATTGTTTTGATACAAAAAGCAAATTAAAAATGGGTTAATTGAATCAAATTTACTGAAGAGAAGATCTCAACAAGGAAGAAAGAGGAAAAAAGGGGAGTTTATATAGTTTACTTGCTCCTAATTTTCCCAGAAATTACCAATTAGTGGACTATCAATCATTGGTCAAGGGATACTAAGTAATAGAGGACCACTTACACTTTTTTTAATTGGCTGTGATAACTTCTTCCATCTCTTAGTATTCTAAGTACAGACTGAACCCAAGGGGGACAAGGACTAAGTCTCTGGGAAATGGTTAAGCTTGCTCAAATGCCTCCCCCTTAGAGGTTACAGCCCCAAGGAGCTAAAACCTACTCCCACCAAGATGTTCCCCTTCAGGAAAGGGGTTTTTCTTAGTTAATTTAATGGTTTAAGAGGGTTAAATTATGATTTTCCCTATGGCTTATAAATGATCTTAGAATTTACCAGGTGTGAAACTTCCACAGAGATGATTGCTTTATGGTCTTTGCTCTTGAGGTGGTTACTATTATGAAGACTAGTACCAAGGTTCTCTTCTGTGGTAAGTTTGTTCTGTAGCTAGTTCTAGCTATAAGTTTCCTTGTGTTTTTTATGTTTAGTATTAGATGAAGACTTAATTCTAGTAAGAAGTAGAGGATTTGAGCAGCAATGGCAATTTAATAGTTAATTAATGGATTTATTTTTATTGATGATAATAAAAAGTGATCCTCTTTTTGGTGAAAAGAGGGGGGATTATATAGTTTAGGGAAGGGGAACCTAGGCTTTAAAATATTTAGTAAGGTACTGGGTTGAATTTTTAAGTTCCTTAGTCCTAGTAGTACCATAACATAGTAATTATCAAAGCACCTTATCATTGTCTTGAATTTAACCTGTCTTGAACATTTGGGATTTAGGTGTAATCTTGCTGAGGATGCTTATAGGAATAAGCCATCATAGGTACTTGGGCCGCTATCCTTTAGGTTTGACTGGAATAATACTTGTTGATAATATATAGCCTAGATTTAAGGTACAATTGTCCTAGTAGATAGGAGAGAGTTTTTGCCAAGAATTCAAATAAAAGTGTGGTCTTGTTGAGAATTAAGCTTGTTAAGAGTTCTCATTGAGAATTGAACGCATTGGTGTTCTTTGCCAAGAGATTGCTTATAAAAAGTAATTGTTTGTGGTTTGGTTGGTGGATGTCCTATTTTAATTAGTATCTAGGTTCTTGCCAAGAATATGTAATTGGCTACCTTCTTGCCAAGTTTGTCTCTCTATATAATTTATTAATAAAATGGATTTGGATTTATATACCTTTAATCATATTGATCTTGATTAACATCAATTATTTAGATATAAAGTATGTATTAATTTCCTGAGCTAATTATTAGGGTAATTGAGGGTTCTTGCTAAGGATTTGTCTATGCGCGGTTTCTTGGCAAGTATTGGCCTCTATTAGATGGTTAAATATAAGATAGATCAATTAATTGGGTTATTTATCCTTATCAGTAATTTAGAACAAAGGCTTAAATTAATGCCTATGTCTAAGCCATTATTGTACTATTAATTATAGTCACATAGGCTGATCATAATATTTAGAAATAAGCATAAGTGTAGCTTGTGAATATTTTACACTAGGTTTAAAATTTTAGCTGGTCCATTAATTGGTTAGTCCTTTATGTACTTGATAGTATTGTATTAAACTATTGATTTTCTTTTTATAACAATAAGGGGTAACGGGAGAGCTACCAACTTTATCAACTACCTTTAAATAGTTCCTTAATAACAAATGCAAGCTTTACAACTCTATCTTATCTTGATAAGGTCAGGATTAGTTTCTATTATTTATAAATCAGACCTCCCTTTTATTTAATTAAAAAAAATAAATCTCTATCTCTTTGGCTTTGCCCTATCTTATATCCCCCTAAATTATTATCAATTCTTTAATCACTCCTATTCTCCCTAATCTCAAACTTTTGCCCCCTCCCTGCCATCTTAAAAGTTTTATCCCATCATCCCTAAAACTTCAATAATTTTAGTATTATCTAACTCAATATCATCTTTGAGGAGATTTTAGGTTAGTAGGCAGGGTTTTAGGTTTTCAAGCTAATTTATATAACCTTAGTTATTATGTCTACCAAATTTACTAGATATAATAATTAAAGAGGTTAAGTTGAATTTAACATCTATATCCACTTAATAGAATAGTCTGGAGCTTTTAAACTATTGCTATTCCTTTCAAACTCACTTTATACTGCTATTGCTATATCATTAGTTATAATTCACCAAAGAATCTATCATCCTCCAACCATTATAAATAAATTCGAAAATTTGGTACCCATTCAATCATTGAAGATAGCTAATATTAAGGAGAGGGTATTTATTAGTGAATGAGGGATGATATTGAGGATATGAATTTAGTTGATATGTTTCTAATTTTAATGGTGAAGATGGCAAAACCTGAAAATTTTATTAGTGTTACCTTTTATAGGGCTTGATATAACAATTCCTGGAGGTTAAAACCCATCTACTTCTATTAAATATTAAGCTCTTATAAGAAAATCTTTGAGGTATATTTAGGAAAATTATATTGGCCTAGATAGGAGTCTGAATGTAGAAAGAATTTGGATAAGATTATAGATAGTAGAAAAGACTAATAGGATTTAGAGCCTAAAATGAGCAGGACCCTTTTGCTATTTGAACTAGAGATATGTTCAGACAGAACTAGAGCTATCACTATAAATAGATGTACTAACAGAGCTAATGGCACTCCCAAAAATTATGAAACATTTACATTAAATTTCCCTTGGCTAGTCTGAGCCTAGTAGAATTTATAGTTTATTTGATAGATAAAAAATAATGAGATAGAATATTTAGATTATATCTATATTTAAAGAGGAGACTGAAAAATGAAAAGGATACTGAGGCCAAGACTTTGGGAACACCAATAATGTTAAGGGTATAATCAATAATCTTCTAATTGTAACTTAGGTATAACTGTAAGTTAGTGGTTAAAAATTATAAAAGTTGCCCCAGATCCTAAAAAAATTAAAGAAAATTACCCAAAGGAGATAATCACAAGACAGAATGTTGAAACCAGGATGGCTTGAAGGCTCTGTTCCACTTTGTTAGCCTGAAATATAATCCTTTAGGAGCATTTGTGTTTTATAAAGAATTGATGCACACTATGCAAGGAATATTATAAAGCTAAGAGATCTATAATTTTGGTTTCTTGACTTATAATTCTTTAAAAAATAATCTAAGATGGTCTTGTAAGTATGTTGGTTGCAAAAGATGTTATGTTCTCTTAGAGTTTTTTAATTTTATTGAAAAAATTGAGGATAACACAGACAAGTAAAAAATTGGTGATGTATCAAAGTTAGTCTCAATGGGTGTAGAAATAGAAAGATGAATTTTGGTCAGTGGAGAGGACTAATGAATGAGGCAACTAAGTTATTCTGAGATAAAATTTTATAAGATGTTGAAGAAAATGATGATAAATCAATATTGGATGATAGTTTGAAAGGACTTCAAATTTTTATCAAATTAGAAAGAATAAGGTCATTTAAGTAACTTTACTTTGTTAAAATTAGTTTGGATAATAGAAATAAGCTATGCAAGCAAGGACTGAGTTGCAATTAGATCAACCAAACTGATAAGATTCTAAATTTTTCTCTATCCCTAATTTAATTTTTTTGCATAAAAATTAGACCTAAAACAGCACTGGCAAATTGAATTTAGATGGTTTTACAATTCAGTTAAAGAGTAAAATTCAGGAGATTGCTTCTCTAGATTCTAAGACACAATTTATTAATAGTGATGGACTGAATAAACAGATCATTCAAATTTGGATATATAAATTTTATACAATAAAAGTCAAGAACTAATTAATTTTTTCCTCACTTTCTTCCTTATTTTATCAAATCAACTCACTAATCTACTTTTAATCCTTCCTTATCCTCTTTTTTAATTGTCATAACCTCATCTCCACATGCTCAATCACCAAAGGATATCACATTACCTGCTGTGTTAGTAAATTTAATCATTGTAAAATGTATCTTCCTTCCCTCACTGTCATGTCAGTAGGAGGAAAATTAAGTCAATGTTGCCCAAATTAGTTGAGAGCGCTGCAGGCATAAGGATTTATTTAGAAAAGCATAATTTTCTCTAGGGGATAGATAGTAAAATTATTGGATTAGAGGATAAAAAAATCAGAAATTTGAGAAGATAATCTGAATTTTAAAGGAAATAGAGTGCTGTAAAGGATATTCTTATATCCTTGTATCATAGAGGGTAAACACACCACCTATTGCTATAAAACTTTGATTGGCTAAAAGATAATCAGTATATTTTAGAAATTTTTAGGAACTCAAAGAAAAAGGGTTGGCCTATTTAATGCCCCTATCTTTGATGGAGAATATTAAAGCTGGGCTAGTTTTTTATAGGGAATAGTAAAAATAAGAAATCTTTAGTGACAGAATTAACATAGTCATCTTAATTACTAAGGATTTTAGTTATCACTAGAGTGAAAGAAATTGGATCTGCCTCATGACTTGATTATCTTAAGATTGGGTAAAATTTCTGTATCTATACATTAGTGAGACTAAGAAAATATTCAGTTAAAGCAACAGTTAATTTGTAATCTAAGTCTATAGACCTTACTAAGATCTAGGAATCTATAATTTTAAAATAAGAGGACTTTTATTAGAAGTAAGATAATTAGATTGATGTTTAGAGTATTTTAATCTAAATTTAAAGGTTAAAAAGGAGAGAGAGCAATTAATTAGATTGGTGTTGACCTCAACCAGTGATTAATATCTAACTAAAAGATAGGAGAGAATGATTGCCTATATATTAATAAAGAGATCTAACTTCAGTAGTTAGTTTAGTAAAGTTTATAATAGATAATAACAATCTTTTAGCATATTAAATCAAAGTGCTATAAGATTTAAAAATTTAAAAAGATATCTTTTTAATATTTGAGGTTATCCATAACCAGAAAGAATCCAGTAATCCTTATCTTATCTATCTCCAATCTAAAGATTGTTGGATAATTTTAAATTGACCATCTTAAAAAAAAGATTTAGAGCAGTTGAGAAACCTCATATTGCAATTAATAATCTAATCTTAATATTTTGGTAGTAAGGTTTGCCATTTTTTTATTTAAATATCTAAAGATGTACATCAGCTAGGACTTGATACTCTGTTCAATTTAGGTTCAATAATATATGATGATTTTCAATGTTAAAAATATTCTAGCCTCTACTCAACTATAGAATTGTTCAATGAATTTAGTGAAAATTAATTACTTAATTCTCCTTACCAGTCAGGTGAGTAAAAAATTATAGATCTTAGTTTGATATATAGCTAGATTAGCAACAATGTTTAGAAACAACTAGGTTAATCAACATATATTAATATTTAGCTGAGGCATATCAAGGTAGCTAGATAAGAACAGTAGTACATTATTAATAGATAGTGATCTAGTTGCAAAAATTCCAAGCAGTATAAATATAACAATTTTTATTTTTCATAAAAACTATCATCAATGATCTAGGGGATATATTATTTTTTTCTTTTTGTGCCAACTCTACACCATTTATGAAAATTATTCAAGTATATTAAATTCTGCCCCTAAGTTAAAAAGTTTGTTAATAATTGATAAAGAAAAAAACAAACTTGAGTAGATAAAAATTCAGATCTATAAGAGAAGTAGAAACTTTCTATTGATTATGTAATATTAAGGGATTGAAACATTATAAAGTATTATCATTTTCTAATTTAATACTAGCTATATTAAACATGTTTGTTTTGTTTTAGAAATTTAATTAAAAGTTGGTTAAAGATAAGGATATATGAAATCTATTATTTAGGATATAACTGATAAATTAGATATTATAGGTATAACTTATATAATTCATTTTCTATATTGTAAAAATGGTCCAAGAAGCAACTCACAAGGGAATATATGAGAATAAGAATATTGTAAGCAGTAAGGTTGGTGATTTTACTAATATGATATAATTTTACTATATCTTAAGATTTTCAAGATAGACAATCCATTATCTCTTAATTTAACTAGATTAAACAAGTTTCTAAACTATGATAAGGTTAAATTTTATAGAAAAAACCTATTTTATGGATATGTATATGAGTTATATTATTGATAAAGGTTAAAAGTTATATTTAGTTGGTAAGAAGAGCAGTTATGAGTTTTTTAAAATAAATTACCACCCTTGCTATATGTTTTTGTAGTAAGCATCTTGCTGCCACCACCCCTCTTTAGAGCTATAGGGAGATATAACTAACATAGCAGAATTAATTTATTGAAGAGGATTGGAGAAGAAGCAGTTAATAAGATTTAGTATTAATATTGAAATTTATGAAAGAATGTAGTAGGAGGGGTAAAGGCCTAATAATATATAAGTCTCTCTCCTTTTACTAGTGATAATGTAATATTATACAAATGTGAAAGTTGTTATTCTGTTTCCGTAATTTGAGTGTTTATAATTTTCTAATCCTTCTTTATTATTGGTGAAAAAAACAATACTTTATCTTTATATAAAAATATAATTATCACTTTCATTTTAAATCCTGATTCAACATTCAAAAAATAGAAAATTATCAGCTAAATCGTGATTTGCAATTTGCGGAATTGCAATAGAGTAGCGTCCCGTGATGACAGGTGAGCACTAAATTTCACAGCCAGTTGAGGGGAGGGAGGGGGAGACTTGCTGGAAGGTATCACTTACCCTTATCACAATATTTAGTCAAAGTCCCACTATTTCCTATTCAATAATATTGATTTTTTTGATGACGTGATGGGACAAGTCCAAAACTCGAAAAAAAATTTGATCTCCCTATCCATAATTACTTACTAATTATAGTAGAACTTGTTTTATAATTATATAAAGTTGGTGAATCTCGGATCTTCTTGGAAAAGATACCCTCAAATAAAGTTTTGTAAAACTTGATATTTACTATCACCCTGGGGGACAGCAAGGATAGAGACGAAGGTTTCACTTAAAATGATGGTATATAGTATAGTAGACGAACCCCCTCTTCACCTTTAACTTATATATTGGGTAATTTAAATTTGTTTATAAATGGAGGGAGGGGGATTGAATAAATAATTATAGATGACGACGATAACGTCAGCAATAATACAAACATAATAAATGGAAAGAGGAAACTAGTAGAAATGTAACGAAACAGCCATTATTTTTGTAGATGGCACTATATCACTTAGTTCAATGCATTATTCTAAACCAAGGTAATTTTCTCTTTTATACTATACTCAAATATTTAAGAGACTTAAAAAATGCATTGAAGTAGAATGATATAAATACAGATTATAAAAAACATACCTATTTGATTTATTAATGAAATAATTTGGAAGATTGATGCGTGCCAAGCCTAATCCACGAAAAATATTGACAAAAAATTATAAGAAAAATGTGTGAATTAATAAGTTAGTGATTTTTTTAATAAAGTTACAGACGTTGATCTTGTACAGAGGGGGGGGGTTAGTGGTCTTTTAGTGACCAATGACCATAACTTTTGCGATTTTTTTGAGTGGGGATGACAGGGTTAGCTTTTTTAAAGTGGTCTCATATAAGATTTAGCTGATTGGGGGGTAGGGCATATGAAGATGATCCTAAAGAGTCTTGTAATTGACTTGGAGAGGGATGGTCGCATTACACAGGACCTCATCATCTTCAATGGGGTTTCAATCTCCCCTAGTACGATAGCCCCTTCCTCCTTCTCAAGGGGGGTGATCCTGGTGGTGTTATAAGTTTTAATATAAACTTGTGAGTTGAATGAGACGGATCGGTTACTTCTAGTTGAGCTACTGGAACTGGTGGAACTTAAACTGGATCTCCTTGAGGTGATGGGGGATTTGAATAGGACGGAATCCTTTGCTAAAGTTTGTTCGAAGTTGGTAGTAGCGGAACCAGAAATGGGGTTTTGGGAAGCAGTTAAAGACATTGTTAATAATTTAATAATTCAATTTTCTTTATGTTAAATTGTACTTTTAGTGATAGTAATATTTATTTTTAGAAGCTAAATTCGAAATTGGATGTTTTTTTATGCTTAGATTGGTGAGCTGTGGTCTACTATATATACTCCACAGGGTGAGAATAATAATTTAGTTTGATTCTCGTTATTCCAGTTGAGATTGAGATCTGATACTTATTATGAGACATTCCGATTCGGCGCTATCTCATGCAAAGAAATTGGTGTCAATTGGTGGTTATAAATCAAAGTCTGAATGAAACATAATTAAGTATTCAATTTATAAAATTAAAATTTATAAACTTTAATTTTAAATAAAAAAAATAAAAAAAATACTAAATTTCAAATGCCATCTGCTATTACCACTGTTGTATACAAAGAAAACCAAAGGTTCTATCTCAACATTCGAATCTCATCTACGATAGTGGGGATGCCAAATGAAAAGCTGAATTATCCATGATCGATTGTGACTCGTTTTCATCGATAAGATTCCAGTTTCAAATTAGTTAAATTTTATTTTATCAACTAAGCTATAATTGAAAAATAAACTGTTTTAAGTTGAAATTAATATTTCAAGTTTTGAGACTACTTTTAGTTCGTATGACGACAGAATGGGCTACTCCATGTTATTCGAATTAAATTACGATCAAACTTCCTTCTACTTGATTTTTAAACTGCGGCTACGAACCTGACTAAGAGCACTCACTACGGATTATACTGAAAGATTCAATTCAAGTCACTAGATGTTCTATAAACTAAATTAATCAACTCTAATTTTGTATAAACTGATTTCATAGGAGCTAATTTTGTACTCGATTAAAGTTCTTTAGTCAATTATGAATTTTTACAAGTGACTTTGAAATTGACTTGATGATTTAATTTAATCTTATTTTTTGATAATAATATTGCATTCAAGTTTTGCAGAAAACAGTCATTAATTTTCTGGTAAGAAATTACTATTAAATTTTTTATCAAAGACAGGTCCATAAAAGAGTTGATTCCCATATACAATAAACGATAGTAGTTAAATTTAATTCTACTAGGATTTTGGATTTGAATCCACCTGCTTCCATAGTGAAGTTTGATACTCCGTGTCAATTTGTTTCCAAGTGGTGAACGGTGATGCTTGGTAGTGGAGGTTAGACTACTACCCATGAGGTTTAGATTTTATTAGGTCGATACCAAATTCAGCTGATGAGAATGTTTCCAGGGCGGTCTATTGAAAATTTGGATTTGGGTTTTCTTGGTAGTTGATAGATCGCAGCATCTGGTAACGACGAGTAGAGGAGTTACTAATCGACTAACTAAAGGGATTAACCACTAGACTATTTTGGTAAAAAGAAGCATAATCCAAAATCGCACCTATAAAATGGCGTAAAATTTTCTTGATCTAGGACGGAGTACCATAGATAGCTTATCATGATAACTATCGCTTGGGGATTAAAACCGATTCACTTTTAATCCCACCAAATAGTTGATCCTAAACTTCTTCCGTTAGATTGGATGAAACTTAGTACTAAAAACAACACTGTGATTTCTTCATAGGACAGACAAGACGAAACCTATAAACTTAATACTATCACTACAAACTTAGGATACTTAGTATATATTTATCACTACTAATGGTAGCTAAGTTGATAGGGTTGTATAGCGACCTCCCTTAGACTTTGAGAGAGAGGTCCAATTTGAAACTCCTACTACATCATAGTTATTAAAACTTCCTTTCCCTTTTAAGTCTTAATTTGGAAATTTTTGTCCGTAGATTGCCTCCAGCTTAAGAAATTTCACAACGTAGCTCAGCAATAATTTCCAAGTTGTACCTCTTTCATACCTATCTCTCAGTGTCTTGTTTTATTTGATTTTTTAAAAATATAAACATCTTGATGCTCATCCAATTGATGACGGGCATCATATTTAAAGAAAATCAACTTAAATATCAAAATTTGAGAAGCTGAGTGTATTAGCTGTAAACCGAGTAAATGATCTAATATTTGCCAGTATAGTTGGAGTTTGGGTTAACCAATACAAACTATAGGACTCAAATCTAGATGATAGGCCTCAACCTATTGTAATGAGGTGGTTAGTAATTTTAGTCCAAATTAGTAGAAACCTAAAGTCTAAAATCTATTAGTGAAAAGCTTGTGTCTTTCATCTATCTGAGCTATTTTTAGTTATATTTTTTATTGATTTTATCATTATATTAAAAAAATCACATTAAAGATAATTAATTTGAGAAATTTTCCATTTACAAGAAAGAAATCAAAATCTATAATTTTAGGCTAGTTCCCTTAGTGCATATTGATACTTTTTTAGTATGATACTATCTAGAGTGAGATTTTAAGGGTATATAGAAACCAATACAATCATATAGTAATAAAAATCTTTTAAACTTATGAGAATCACAAGTTTTTTTACTAATAGAAGCTAGATGTTAGACTTCTACTAGTTTATGCTTTTACTATTTTTGAGCTTAAACTAATTTGGACTAAAACTAAAATTACATAAGGTACATCTCTACCTTGTGGTCTTTTGTACCTTCCAACCCAAGTTTAATACTCTGTCTACTATTAATCCCAGATTTATTATTGAACACATCTATTTGAATAGAGATCAATGTTATCCTCCTCACATTACTTTATCTATTAATTTTTAAATTGATGCTCTTCTTCCCTGTTTTTAATTAAATATTTTAATGAAAGGACTTAGATTAACACAACCACCTATTATTATAGTGTTAATAGTAAACTGTTCCTGTTTTATCTCCTATCATACTTTTTGAAAACTGGTAGCATAATATTATGCAATATAACTTATCAATAGTTAGTGATAATAAACAGTTTTTAGAAAAGAAAATTATGAGGGAAGAGAGTCTTAGCTTAAATTATACTGATTCATCTTCTTTAGTCCCTCTCTAGTAAAAATTAAATATAAAAATGATTTAGGCTTACTACTTAATCATGTATAAGTTACTAACAAATGATAACTACCCCTCTCTCTCCTCACTTACCTAGCTAAATAATTGCTTTCCCCCCTTAAGATTATTATATTGCTTTATCTCATAATTAATTTGTAACTAGTAACATATTTTTAAAATTTTGATACCATATGGTGTTAGGAGGATGAATTGATTGATTTAGATACCTATATTTATAGTACTTTATAGCTTTAAAACAGTTGAATTCCAAATTCTCATCTATAAAGTATAGTACTATTACTAACTATACATTATGGCACATCAATCTATAATACCTATAGCTACCATCTATCTTCTTACTTATTAAATTAAACTTATCTTACCATCTAAACACAATGTGAAATATTCACAAGCTACACTTGTGCCTATTTCTAAATATTATGATCAGCTTATGTGATTATAATAAATAGTATATAATATCTTAGGCATAGGCAATGATTTAAGCCATTGTTCTAAATAACTAATAAGGATTAAATAATCCAATTAATTGATCCTTCTAATAGATCCATCCACATGGTGAAGGCCAACAATCAACTGCCATAATAATCAGTTCAGGCAAAATAATACATGACTTTATATTTGAATTAATTAATAATAATAAAGATCATTCTGATTGAAGGTATTAAATTTTGATCTTATTTTGCTAAATAATTATTATAGACAATGGACTTGGCAAGAACGTAGCCAATTACCTATTCTTGGCAAGAACCTAATTTATTATTAACCAAATCAAACAACTACTAATTATGAGCACACTCTCGGCAAGGAATACCAATGCGTTCAATTCTCAGCAAGAACATATGACAAACTCAATTCTTGCCAACTCCCCGCTTTAATTTGGATTCTTGACAAGAACTCCCATCTATTTACTAGGATGATTATAACTTCAATCTAGGCTACATCTTATCAACAAATATTATTCCAGTCAAATCTAAAGGATGACGACTTAAGTACCTATGATGGCTTATTCCTATAAGCATCCTCAACAAGATTACACTAAAATCCCAAAATACTCAAGACTGGTTAAAATCAAGATAATGATAAGATGCTTTGATAATTACTATGTTATGGTACTATTCAGACCAGGGGACTTAAGTCTTCAGCATAGTACCTCACTAAACATTTCAAAGCCTAGATTCCCTTCCCTTCAACTATAAAAACCCCCCTTATTTCCCCCAAATAAACATAACAATTTTCTCATAACCTTTTCCTCTCTTGGATTATATATAAGCATAAAATCTTCTATCTTCAATAAGCAATAAGCTACCCCTGAATTCTGTCAAAGTCAAGTCTTAGCCTAAAAGACTGACATAAGGAAATTACAGCTGAACTAGCTAGAAACAGAAACTACCCACAGAAGAGAACCTTTGGTACTAGTCTTCATACTAGTGACCACTTCAAGACCAAGCCCATCAAGCAAGCATCTCTGTGGAAGTTTCACATTGGTGCTCACTACAGGGGTAGTACACAAGAAGACCAGACTAGAAATACAAGAAGATAACTAAGATTTATCAAGAATACCAGTATGATGCCCTTGAGGACCAAATTGCTAAGATAGCTGCCTTTGACTCCCTCAGAAATGTGGACCCCAATTATAACTTCTCTAAGGACATGGGGGAACTCTTTCCCAAGACAGGAAACCTGAAGGACCTCAAACACAACTTTGTGAAATCAGGAATCAACAACCCTGATGAGGTCTCACCTCCTAATGAAATTGATTTATTAGTTTCCTGTTATGTGGAACCCCTTAGAACCAAAGAAACCTATGGTGAAGCCTTGGAAGAATTGCTAAGTGGGACCTTCAATAACACCACTGATCCAGACTTTGCTGTACTTGGTGAAGACCCCACTAGAGATGGCATCAATATCATCAAGGCCAGTCTTAACCTCACTCCAGAACAGGTGTATGCTGGTATTAATACTAATACCAAGCTCAGAAAGATGATGTCCAACTATCTACATGTTGGACTGTCCTGTACTGCTCAGACTTTGGCGCGGTACAAGTTGGAACTTGAGAATGTAATTCAAAAACAGTTGTGTCTACAAAATGATGCAGCTTCAATTAAAGATTCTGTCCTCTATAATATGGACCATCTTACAAACTGCATCAACCAGGTGAATGAAAAGGTATATGATGTAGCCCAATCCTATGATCACACTATGGAGAATCTAGATCTAACTATTCAGGAGCACCTACTCTATGGATTAGGCAGCAAAGGCTTTAGCAAGGGATGGCTTCAAGCGGTAAACAAGAGATTGGACTTCCTCAGAAATGGCCTCATAGCCACTGAAAAGGCAAGATTCCTCCTTGACAACCGTAGGAGCTCTGAACTTCAAAAGCTGAGTTCTAACCTAGAATCCATTAGTAAAAGAATAGACATCCTTATGATTAAAAAGGACAGCCTCAGCCACATCATAGATCTTGACCCTGAAGACCCTAAGGGTAAAAAGCTATCCAAAGCTGAAATAGCTGAGATGTTAAAAATTCTTTCAAGACTAACTGGATGAGCTTAAGGAAGAACACAAAGCCCATCAGTTTGAGACTGCTGATATTACCTTAGAATTCCCTCAAGAAAAGAGTACTGTGGAGAATTTGGCTCAATACAATAACATAGAAGCTATTGGGCATATTGAGACTGTTGCTTCTCTCAAGAAAGAGTTAGAAGAGCTCAAAGACAGATTGACTCACCAGGAGGAGTCCCATCAAACTCAAGAGTCTCAAAATCTCCAAAGACTACAACATCTAGAACAAATTTCTCGATCCACTATTGTCCCCACTGTTGTTTTGAGTGACAGCAAAAACTCTTACTACGCCCCTAACATACTCTCTGAAAAGAAGTTTAAAGTTAAAAAGGTCAAGAAAGAGAAGAAGAGGAAACCCAGGAAAAACATGGTTTCTGCAAGTAGTGATTCAGACACCTCCTCCAGTGAAGGCAATTCAAGCCCAGGATCTCACTTTGGTGTCCACTCTAATCACAGTCGGAATTATGAACCCTCTTCTCATCAGAATGTCCTCCAATCTATCTCTCTTGCCCAAATGTATAACCCAGAATATAGTATACACAACCATGTATTTATGTTTGAAACAGAATCAAGAGGAGTACCTGACCATAAGAGAGCCATGGGCCTCTTAAATACTCTCCAAGGGGTCCATAAAGATATTGTCTGGCCACAGGTACAAAGAAAGAAGATCACATTCCAGAGAGTGAAAGACATTTTGATCAAACAATTTGGATCAAATGCATACTTAGACTCTCAAAAAGATCTCTTCCTCCAAATTGAGATTCAGGACAATGAAACTCTAGATGACTTTGCCACTAGATACCTTGTCACTGCACAAAGGCTCATAGGCGCTGGGTCTCTCTCTAGTGAAAGTTGCAGAACAGCAATGGCTCATGCTGTGAGGCCTTTACCTGAACTGTCCTCAGCAATGACCCACATTCTTGCTATTGAAACTGACCCTATCAATATAGCTAGTTTCCTCAGACGCACCACCCTCACAATAAAAATAGAGGATATCTGTAAACAGATATGTGCTAATAAATAGAGAGAAACACGCCCTCCCTTACCTTCACAAGTTAATTCTAACCATAATTGTCCCAAAAGGATATATGAGTACAATAACAACTTCTGTAAACATTATAAGGTAATAGGACATAGAACCAGCAACTGTAGAAAGAAGAAACAACGCCAAGTCTATTATGCTAGACCCTCACCTTTGGGAAAAGAATAAGCAAATTAAATAAAGGAACAATTTACTTTGCTGATAACTTTTGTGTTCCTAATGACAGTAGTATAGAGGATTTAGAAGATCTCAGTGAGGATGAGCAACCTAAACTATCAAGGTCTCATGTCACTGGAGATGCAGACTTTGCTAGTGAATCAATCTACCATCCTACCAGTCAGGACATTCTAGCTGTGACCAGATCCCAACAACAACTATCCCAA